>JBAFWW010059915.1:0-15490 GCA_036873685.1 Agapornis canus | reverse complement strand
TTAAATTTTTTTTTTTTTTTTTTTTTAAACAAAAAAAAGAAAAAAATTTTTTTTTTTTTGTTTTTTTTTTTTTTTTTTTTTTTTTTTTTTTTTTATGATTACAAAAATCATGAGGAACCAGTCTGCCATAATTCAGGATAAGCTCTTTTTCTGACACAATAAATCTAATGTCAATGTGTTGGCAATGTAAAATTCCAGATAACTGAAACAATAGCAATCAGTGATACATCAGTACAATTATTATGTGCAGTTTCTGCCTGCTCAGACAGTGAAGGTTCCTGGTTTGATATTATTAAAGTAACATTAATTATCTCTCCCTGGGTATATTTCACACCTTGCACACATGTGCAGTAGTATATGAGCACCTCACAATTATTCATAACTTATCTTCACTGTGAAACACAAAAGCCCTATTAGCCCTCTTCCTACCTACACAGGACTGAGGCGCAAGGAGAGTAAGCCACTTTCCAATTTCGCATGCAAAATTGTTTCTGATAAAACAATGCAGAACTGACAGTCGCAAGCCAGACCACCCTTTCCCACAGAGTCCAGCCACTGAGATTATGAGAATTTGCAATATACTACAGAACACACTGTTGGCTTTTCAGAGGTCTTATGTAAGACTGACTTCATCTTCTGGCAAGGTAGTAAAGCATACAGAGGCTGCATATTCCCATTTCTTAACTCCTTTGGATATTTTTAACTTGAACTAGTTTAGTAATACAGTAATATTTTGAATTGCAGGATGCTTGAATGTGTCATCTTTTCATTGATGCTTTTGAGGAAGTACCTTGGTACTTTAGCAAACAAATGCTGCAGTAATGAAGACTTTTAATAAGAGAGTCTGGCTTTTCTTTATGACTTAAAGAGCTTCTTCTTGGTTCTCCACTTTTAACTGAGTTATAGACTTAAAACTGAAACCTCATATTTAAATCAGTCTCAGTAAAGATCTTGACCTCAGGCCTCCAGCTGTAATTTAAACAGGGGATAGGGTGAGGGAAAGAACATACATATATGAAAAGGTTTTAGGAATAAATATACTTACAAAGGAGCTTGGAAGAAAGCAGGTAATATGTACCTAATTCTTGTGGAACAGAAGGGTAGTCAATTAGGGATTTTAAAACTTGGAATCACAAGGAATTCTGCATTCTTCTCATTGCCATGGAGTTACAGAGACAAACCTTCAAGATGTAATCCTTTCCCTTTGCCCTCACTGATAACTTATTCAGAATGATGGGGTGATCTCTCTTCTCCTTTCCAAAGTACTATTCATACAGTAATCATGTTCTGTTCTGCAAGATGATCTGCGCGCACCGCCTGTCAAATAGGCATATATTATTCGATAGCAGTGGTAGTAGAATGGATACCCCACCTTCCTCCCATTCTCAATTAGTCTTTACCTGCAAAGCTTTGACAGAAACAGGCATTCCATTATCCTATGGCAAAGTGCTTTTTACTAAAATTCATCTCCAAATCCATAGTGTTTGACAAATTCCCCTAAACAATTTTATGTTCAAAATAGACTTAGATCTATTTCCACTATAGAATCTTCAGTTTGGTCACATAACTTAAAGTCTGCCAGTTGCCCTGAAGATTTTAAGGACTTGAGGCACATTAAGATCTGGTATGACCTGCTATAGAATATGGGTATAACCAAATTTACCCATTTATTCCTGGGCGAACCCAATACATTTTCTTTGGCTAAAAAATATTGATACAACACTCCAGGTTGAAAACAAGTATTTTAGTAGATATAGCTTAGAATATAGCAGACTCCAATATAACTCTCCTCACAAAGTCTTACTAAAGTTGTCTGTTATGGACAAGTAGAATGAAGGCTTATAATTCAGGGAGTATAAATAGTCTTTCTGCTCTTATATCAATATTTTATGCTATTCATGGGGAATCAGTAAGATATTATTAATTGCGTCTCGCACCACAGGTAAAGGCTGATCCATTAACAGCATTAGAACTTAAATATTAATTCCTAGAAGCCACAGAATATACTAATTTCAGAGCTGCAAATGGAAAGGTTACAACAAAAGAAAAAAAGGTGTTCCCTTGTTTAGAAGCAAGGGCTGTGTTGTGGTTTTAGGCACAGCCTTGAACAAAAGATGCTATATAAACCATAGCAGCCCAGAAATAGCTTTGGGAGACATTGTGCCTGTGGCAAATTCTACACTAAAAGTTCCTCTGGCAGAGTTCTGTAGTGAAGTGTGAGCAAAGTAACCATGCTCCTTGTACAGCTAGTCATAACGGCAAATCCAACATTCTTGCTCCTGTGGCTTGCTATGCCTTGTGGGAAGGGAAAATAAGCAGGGCACTCCAATGAGTGTCTAAGAATGGTTTTAACTTGTACTAGCTGCTGCTCTGCCAGGAGTACCTTTCCAGCACAGTATACAGATGTAGCTGCACCAACAACTAGCTATAATACATTCAAAGTTAGCTAAATGAGTACCAATAAATAAATGGACTGGTTTATAGTTCTTTCATATCACCAGCAAAATAACTGAATCCCTTCCAGTAACGTCACCTTCCAGGCCAGAGACTTTGTACTAATTTTTCCCCTAGCCTTGTCAATAGTTCTGAGTGAACTCAGGGGTCCAACCTTATATTCACATAGTTTAAGGCTTCAATGTCTCACATTTGGTATCTGTTAGTTTTTCAGCTGTGTCTTTAGCAAACATGAACATAAGCTATGAATCACTTAATTTCTCAGAATATTTTGCAGACTACTTGGAAATGGAGTTATAAAACTGATAGTAAAAGCAGCCCAGCCAAAGTAATTCTCTTTGTTTTTTTCAATAACTCATGGTATGGCAGATACAGCTTGACAATTCAATAGCATTATTCACAACAGTTTAAACTAATAATTAAAAATTGAAACAATAAGAGGACAAGAATTATTAAATACAGCCATAAAGCTCCATGACTCTCCTGTAGTTATCTGCCACAGATACATCCAAGTGCTAAATGCACATCTTTAGAAAGTCTCTGGTAGAATTATGCTGTACTTGAAACTGCTGAACAGCTGATGACATATCAAAATGCTAATGATATTACTAGAACATCTGCATTTTAACAGAACAGAGGTCAATGTGCATATTTGACTTTAATATAAGAAATAACTGTACATCTAATAAATATTACATGTTTCTGGATAAAGTATTTGCATTTCTAAGTACCACCAGCATCACTTTACATCTAGGCCAGATTTTGCCAGTTATCCTTAAAACAGATAGGTTTACTCTGGAAATGAGTGTACTTATTTCTATAGAAATCCAGAACCAGAAGAATTATTTAGTATGATTAAAGGTCCAGCCCTCAGTCCCTGAAATGTGTACCTTCATGTATGAGTGTTCCTAATGACCATTAAAAGATAAGTGCTTACTAAGTACTGCTGGCTAAGTATTAATTAGCAGTACAAAGAATGGCAGAAACCAAAAGACTTAAAAGGTTAAAAATTAACTACTGACATTTGTAATTTGTAGTTACACACAGCCTTTGGCATAGAACCAGGCCAATGACAGTGAGTGAGACATCCACAATACCAAAACCATACAGAAGGGTCTAATAGGAATCCTAATGGCCACAATGCTGTAGGGGAATGCACTTAGAAACAAGCAGAATTAGTTAACAGGAAAAACCAAGGACAGGCCTAATATTAAGCGCTACATCCAGAGGAAACATTTGATCAGCTTTACAAAACAAACAAACACAAAGTAAACTGGCATTGGGAAGGAAGGGTTGAAGCATGATTGAAACATTTTCCCTAGCACCTATCTCCCACCCAAGAAGGACAGCCTGGAGATGAAACTGGAACTCACTACAGGAAACACTGATAAGTAAATCGGATTTAATCACTGAAGCATCACAATACGAAACCACTGCATGAATTGAAAGGCGTTGTGACATGGGTCACAAATATTACATGTACACAAGCACAATAATTCATTTGAGAAAAGTTAGGAATAACACAGCAGTTCAAAACATTTGAAAGCTCACCTTGTATGCATATATCTAGTTTCAAATAAGAATTTCATTTCAATATTAAATATTAAAATGAATTAATAACTGATGGAATTCTGATTTTTGTTAATATACAAATACTTTTCAAACACACATGGTAAATATAGTTCTTATCATAGATTAAAGTTTTATTTTGTAGTGAAGAGGGATATGTGTTATAAATTATTATTCACGGATACCTGCATAGTGCGGGGATAACCACAAGAAAATAAGCACTGAGCCGGATCCCAAACACATGTATTTCATTGCTTAAACTTCAGCAGTGTTTCATGAATATGATTCAAAATAAGGTGATGTGCTTTATGGTGGCTTTAAAAGCATTCCAGAAGAAAAGAGAAACAAACGTGCTTCATTAAAATATTTGTGGGGCCTCTTTGGTTTTTTCTGCAGATACATATCTCTGAGAGCTGCTGATCAAAGTTAATGACAGAATAATCGTATGCTCGCCAAGATAAATGTACAAGTGAAAAATGACCGGCCCTTCACTCCCAGATAGCTAAAATAAGGTATCAACTTGATATTCCAACAGAGCAACCTCTAGAAAAGCAAGGGAGATATATCAGTCAGTAAAAAGACAGGGAGAAAAAGTTCGATGCCTGTTTAAAGCAAATAAAAGCAAAAGGCCTATTGTGAAAAAGGGAAAATAAATCAGATGGGTTTCTCAGAGCAAAATTCAATTTTCTCATGTCTTCTTAAGCTAAAGCGATGACAAAACAAATGCTTATATGAAATCATGCAACTGTTACCAAGCTGTTCATTTTGATGAAAAGAACTCTCAATGCCTTTCATTCTAATGTTTTTTTAAATAGAATATTTCCATTTCTCAACCTTTTTTCAATTGCCAAATTTTCCATCAGACTGTAGTAGTTTTTGCAGCTTTTAAAACACTTAAAACACTGTTAATTTTAATTGCAACGTTATTTTGCCCTTTCTTTTTGTACTCCTTTAATTTTTTGTCTTAATAAAGCCACTAGTCCCTGATGAGGTCAGTTATATTTGCTCACAAATAGTTTTCTGGTACGTTCTCAAGCAGGTACAGAGGGTCATTGATAGATAAATTGACACTGAAATAAAGAAATATTTTCTCCCACTGGTGACAATGGAATCACTATACACAATAAGCAAACACCCTGCATAACCAGTAGCTTTTCTAAAGCTACTTTTCAAGGTCCTTAATCAGACAGAGGCAGAGTATCCTCACTTGTTTGTCCAGTGTCATATCTGAGCTTGCCACAAAGAAAACTTTTGCATTATCAAAGTTTCCTAAATTAACTATTACATTACTTTTTAAACCCTCAACTTACTTGCAGCTAATTTTATTCAAACTTGTTCCCTCACACTAAAATAAAAGATGCTGCAGGAAAGCAGCTTCTCAAAGCTAAAAATAAAACCACCAGAATCACGTTGGATAGCAAAATAAGTGTTCAGAATCTTTAACAAATCAATTGGTTTTGGAGAATTATGTCATTTCTAATAATTCAGAAACCAACTATGATGCACTGTCTTCACTATAGTCTGTAGATTCCACAGGACAGTAAACAGAACAGCAAAGAAAGTTGGTGACAAGTTTCACATAAGAACCTATTACAGATAAACTAGCCCTTTTTGTTACATTTCAATATTGAAATAATATTAAATACTTTGTTTTTGACTGCAGAGATAATGTTTGAATTTGTTAGTATGCAGTTTATGTCTATTCTGCTTAGAGAATTTCTGCTGACAAGTTAAAGTAGTAAAGAGAAATACATAGATATATTTCTTTTTTTCCTTATTACTGGTATCTTTGCATGCATGCTTGCTTTCTTATGTCTTTGTTGTAATTTGAACATCATCTGACAATGTTTTTACTTGGACTTCTCTACCATTCTAACCAACAGACTAAGTGACACCAGTAAACACCTCTAATAACCGTTCTTTTTTTAGTTCAACATTTTCCAACACCAAGAGAGATTATGGAAAATAACTTTTTGCTGAAATAAAGGTTCGTATCGTCTTGGGCAATGGTTTCAAGTAATTGCCTCAACACTGAAACAGTGTTAGCACTGAAAAAGAAATCCAAGGCTTAGCTCTTCTTCATAGCTACCAAGTCTTTATATATATATATATATGGTGGTTTTTACCACTTTCTGTCTACTCTTAGTCATTTAAAGTATTGTTGTTAGGTGAGGTAAGGTCAAAAAGTAGTTCTGGCTCTTTCTGAGAATCAATTGAATACTATCACCCCTGCCAGTCCTGGGAGATAAACCTTTGCTTCAGGTCTGACAAACAGCTCCTCAGTTTTCAACTTGCCTCCTCCAGGCTAGATTTCTATCTTTCTAACGTTTTCTGTATTAAAAAACCCCCAGGTAACTTGCTTTCCGTCTAATGACTACTTGAGAGGATTCATAGTTACAGAAAATCAATGTTTTAAATGGTATTGAGCAATGCGCTCAGAATCTCAAGGTGACTGGTTCAATCTTAACTTATTAAACATGACACAGTATCATCAAAGTAAGCTGCAAAGTTGTTCTTTGCCTGTTTCCTTATGCCTTTTCAGACAAGACTTCACATCATTTCAACCAGAAATTTCAACCGAGCTATGAGACAACAGTGGGAGTTTTGCAGTATCTTTTAAATAAGTGGAAACAACCAAAGCTGGTGTGGGTCTGAGGTTTAACTATAAGGGGTAAAATATTTACAGACCAGTGAAAGGACCTTAATATTAGAAGAAATTTATTTGAAAGTATTACACACATTATAAGAGACAGAGAATATTCACCTACTAAACTACAAAGCTTTGTGATATTTTCCTGCAATCTACTTACTACAGCTAAACCAGAAAGTCTAAAGACAGAAGACACCCTCTGTTAGGGAGAGCCATTGCTATTAGCTTCTGGAGTCACAGTGCTCCCCACTCTGCCTTGCTGCCTGTCTTGCCCAATATTTTCTCCTCCCCTGTGCAATGAGTACTTTCACACAGCTTTTGCAGGATGCTAGGACACTTTTTAGAAGATGTGAGTAGCAAACATCAACCCCTTCAGCCAGAGTATGGATTACCTTGGGTTTTCCAGACCCTTGCCATTAAAGATTTAGCATGTGACATCTTCTTCACTGTCCTTTCTTGTCATTACTCAGAAGACATCTCTAAACCTCATTCAATCATTTCTCAAAAACTGTATTAGTGCATGTTCTCAAAAGCATTGATCTCCAGATGCCAAGTAGATACAAGTGTCTTCATACAGCTTTCCCTCTGGTGGATTTTTGGACTCTCATTCTGAAGCACTACTTTTCACTGGCAGAGGATTCCAGATTTTCCTCCAAGGGTATAAATGCTAAGGGCTCAAGAACCTGGACATTTTATTTATCTACTCCAAGTCTGAAGCATCAAAATCATCTCTAGGCAATTTTCACAAGGAATTATGTCTGCTTTTAAGTTATTATGGTTTCAGTGATTGTAATGACTATTTAAATGCAAAAATACCTCTTCAAATAGAAATGACAGGCTGTCAAGTTCACTGGTGATAAATGGTATTTTGAAAATCCAACACAAAAGCAATTACAATCATAGGACAAATTTTTTGTACTCATACTGCTGAGTTTTGCAGTTACAACATGCCTGAAATGCCTCAGGTAAAGAAGAATTCAGTTTCTCAGCACAGAAAACTTGTGTGATAAAATGAAGAAAGCTTAAATTACATCCTACAGCTTTATTGAAAGTAATGTCTATAACCTTCAAAAGCTCTGAGCATGTGTTGTACACCTCCAGCTTTCAAAAGGTCAAACTTCTTTTCATTCTTCTCTCTTATTTACCATTGCTTTCTATTCAGTAGGTAAACATAATGCTTGTAAAAGAAAACGTAACACAAGAAGCTTCAGCAAGACATAATGTTGAACTTCTGAACCTTGTGCTGTCAGGAACAGATGTCAGGACTGGGGCAAGTTTACCCAAGCTACTCTACCCATGTATTTATTGAACTTTAATCTTGGAAGATTTCCTCACAGAAAGGTTGGCAAGGGTAGATGGTAGGGAGACAAAGTGTTCTTTCACTCATATTCATGTAAAAATGTAGTCAGATCCTTTCATTACTGTTGAAAGAGCTGTTCTAAGTGTTTACTTTTTCCAAAGGTCTTAGGAGGCAGCCTGAAATAACAACTTGAATGATGGAGAATATCTCCTATTTCAGGCAATTTGTTTCTGTCTTCCATCTCTGTCAGGTAAAGCACCTGTCAGTTGGTTGTGCTCTTCATCACCTCTCTATCCCATTTCTGGGGGTGTTATGAGTATGTTTAATCAAGTGGTTGCTGAAAGGAATCACCTGAGAGACCCTGTAAAATAGGTCAAAGCACTCTGAAGTCTGAGTGTAACAAGTGACAATAAGAAATAACAGTGATGTTTGAAAGGAAAGATGACATTAGATCAAATATATCCCTTGTATTAACATGCATGGTTTAGTGTGAGGTGTCTCTGCTTATGGCAGGGGGGTTGGAACTTAAGGTCCTTTCCAACCCTAACTATTCTAGGCTGGTATAATACAGTTTAAGACCTATGGCCTAATGTGTTAGACAAACGTGTTCCATTATCCTGGAGCAAACTACCTGGCTATCTTTACAAGGAAAAGAGAGATGTCTCTTCTCTGCAAACAAACAGCTGTAGATGGCAACATTTAACAAAATTAAATAACTAAAACAAATAAGGACCCAGTTAAAGGAAGATGACTTAGAAGTCTTCAGATTCCAAACAAAAAGCCTGTAAGGTCAGGCAAAGTCCACAGAGTACTGGGAATTACTTTCACCCATGTTAGCAAATTTATCATGTGTAACTGTAGCCAGAGAAAAAGGCAGCTATTGCAAACATGAAACAAAGTTTTAGAGATTTATCTCCTTTCTTTTTGTAGTGTGCAAAACGTAAAAGTCTGCTTCATTGCCCATGGGTGGAAGAACGTGTTTGAATATAAATAGAATGCAGGGGAATCATCACTAAGACCAAAACTCAGAAAGGAAAGTTGTTTTTATCTTACATTCTGTAAACTCAGTACTTACTTCTCTGTGGCTTCTGAAGGACCAGAGAAGAAAGGCAAAGGATGAGGGTAGCATATAACGTTTATAGGAACAAATCTAAGATCAGTCAAGGCCATAAAAATAAGAGCTATGTATGACTTCCTTTAATTGGCAAGAAGCTTCATTTCTTCCTCTAGCAATGTTCCAATAGCCAGAAAATGTGACAGAGCAGCAAAGACTGTTTATGGTCTTTCTACCTGCCGTTCCAATTCACTATTCCAGTAATAGGCTAGACATGAACCATTTATACTTGACTTAAAGAATTTTCTTGAAGAAGAAAACTCTGACCAGAGCACTTAAGAGTGTCAAGATGTTTTATGACAAGGTAGAAGGGGAGCTGGAGGAGAGGTAAAGTACTCTGAGAGATGTTTAACAATGGTAACACAATCCCAAAATTAAAACATCTAAGCACATTTCATGTAACACCGCAATGACCTATAACACACTCACAAGCATCTTATACCTCCCTTTATTATAGATTGGAACTTAAGCTTCAGATATAAAAAGCTTAGGAAATTAAGCAGGACAAATTTATCCCTGATGCAATCCTATTATCTGCAGACATATTTAGGTTATTTTGTTAATTTTATTCCCTTCTCTGCCTTTTTCCCTAAATACATTTTAAAATAATCAGGTTTACTGTTCCTTCATACATGGTGCAAGAGCAACTGTTTAAATGCTATGAGATTTTTTTTAGATTTCTCATGACAGACATGACTGCAAAGGATTTCAAAATAGGAAATTCTGAAAGTCTTACTTCCATGTACACATAGAATAAAACATAGCTGGTTTCTACTTTAAACTCTCACCATATAACAGGGTGATCTGTGATATGACCTTTAAATACTTGTTGCAAATCAAACAGAATATATTTTCTATTTTGATTTCATACTTGTATCTAGAATGAATATACTAGAATATTCTAGAATCTAGAATAAACCTCATAACCAATTTCAGAAGCTTTGCTAAAGGCAACAGATGACTTCTGCTATTTTTCTGGGAGCTTATTTTCAACTAGATGACAGTAATATAACTTTAAGTTCTTTATGATGACCATGCACCCTGATAAGAGTGTAACTTTCCACATTTGCACCTCTTTTGTCACAATCACCTTCACTAATTATGGTAGCCTTATTACATACAGGTGGTCTCCCATGCACTTTTGCAAACTGTGTTTAGTACCTAAGCCACACCAAACTGGTATGTTATCAAGTGTGTTTACTACTTAAGCCTTCAGACAAAGGACTGTTTGAAGAGTTTTATAAAGATGGGTACAGAAATGGAAAAACAGGAATGATTCCATTAGCCATATTTCAGACCCACTCTAAACAGAAGCATCATTTATAAGGTGTCTAGCACAAAAAGTATTGTCCATGTAAAGTAAGAAAAGTTTCCTAGCACTGCAGTAATACAAATAAAAAGCAGGCCACACAAGCTAATGTGAGTAAACAGGAATTTTAAGAAACCTTCAGTGAATGAAAAAAAAACCCTAAAGTCAAACTTCTTGCCTTAAAAATCCCTTTCAAGTGCCATTTATCGTAACAATGCACTGATTGGCACAAAATAAGATACGTTAAGTTCCTTATCTTGACATAGTAAGCAACACTTGAACTATGTGTTACATTTGGCAGAGCTTTTCCACATACTATATGCATTCCAGATGCAGAAACTTTTTTGTATTATTTGGCATCACTATTTTATAACTGTAGTTCTCCAGACTCCAAGGATGCTTAAATTATTAATGTATTCTGACTACGTTTTCCTTGCCCTCACATTCCATCAGGAATGGTTCTCGTAAGGAACTGGTTTAGACTTAAAGTGTGTCCTGAAAGTTTGTTTTCACCTCACTGAGGCAATTGCCTCAAAGCACTGCAATGATGAGAACTGTAAGTCCATTCTTCCTCCTTTGCAAGGCTAAGCCATCTTGGGCATTTAATAAAATCTCTCAAAAACTATCCATTTAGTAGAGATTATTTATTCATTTAATGGAGATTATGAATTTCCTGAACTCAGAACAGACAATGCTGTAAAAGAGTACAGGGTAAAACATCCTCCAAACAAAGAGAATTGAAATTTAATAGTTTAAGACATAGTATCTCTTTTTTCCATGTTGTAACATTACTGACTCTGTTTCACAAGCTAAACATTAAGCCAAGATAAAAGATTTTCTCTTTTCTATTTTCATTCATTCCAGGACACTGAAAATCAATTAATTCTTTGTAAAAGAACAAAGAACTGTCTGCAGTATAAGGTACCAATAGCTGGAGTGATGAAAGGCCAGACCTATTGCTTCAAAGGAAAGAAATATTGAAACCAAAAGGTGAACTGCACTTACTCATCTTCAGCTACAGAATAAAACCAGAAAAGGTCGCAAGCATGTGATGGTAATTGCTCACAGTATATGGGAGTCTGAGCACTGGCCTTAAAGAAAGCTGAACTCACATGGCCAAAAATCAGGCTACTGGTTTCCTGTGTTTCTAAAGCAGATTGAATTTGATTTGTCATTACAACAATGTAGGTCAGCTTCATAATTGTCTCATCTGGTTATACAACTAGGCATGGGAATGCAGTATGGGCACAGTCTTTGACAAATAGAACTTTATCACAGAGTTTAAGTCAAGAACAGAAAGAAAATGCTGAGGGAGATTTTATTGTACAATAAAATACCATTTTTATACAAAAGTTACAACATGAAATCTAAGAATGTCTGATTTTGCTGTAGATATGGTATGTCTTTGTCATTGGTAATCCTCTGCCAATCAAGTAATTTCCCTGTTCAATATTTACATTACTGCTTGTGATGTGCAAAAAAGTATTAAACACAACAACCCTATAAAAGGTGAAGTGTCAATGATGACTAGTTCTGAATTCACAACTCAAGTAAAAATGTTACTTTGGATCAAACACAAACCCACATTTCAAGCAATCTTCCCACCATTCTGAACAAAAAAGGATGAAAGTAATGGACAACACTTGGGGAACCAGGCCAGAAACAGAGATAACATCCATGTCTAAACTTCCAGTTGTACATTTTTACTCCTTTAATGGTTAATTTCTTTATAATTTGACAACTAGTCTCTTGCAGACTTGAACAATGTGCCTTTTAACCTTGACATTTCCTCTGATTTTGCTAACAGTTTAATGTAAATGTGTGATAAGTGAATAAATTTTATGCATTACTTTTGCTTAATGGATAGTCACATTCATCTGTATTTAACCTTTTTGAAGAGTTGCCTAATAAGTTTTTACCTCAAAGATACTGAAGTTTATTTATGATTAAATAGCAAATGTTAAAGCAAAGAAACAATTTTCCTTTAAATAAATATTTTTTTCCCTAGCTAAGTAAAACTTTATCATGGAATTCTGCTATTAGACAGTTCTGCCTAAGCTAATGAAAATATTTCTTTTGTATATAAAAAAAATCCCAAACATATAAATGTTTATATAGAGACACAGAGATGCTCATACACTACTGCAGTCTAACTAATGTAAATCAGGAAGGCTGATCCTAACTTGTGTTGAACATAAAAGCAGTACCCACTTAACTTCTAAAATAAGGATTTAACAGCATATTAACCTTGAATTAGTCCTCTTCACTAATACAAATTTAACCCAGCACTGGAGGATGCACAAAGAAACTGATTAAATGTTTTACTTACACACACAACTCCCCCTTACAAGAGGACACAAGTGGATTGATGATCCTCTCATACTTCCAGATGAACAACTACAGCAAGGTATCAAGGGTCAAACATTTGAGTTCTATGCAGAACAATGAGAAATAAGTCTTTTTATCCTGACTATAGAATACCACAGTTGGTTGTTATCTGAGGCTAAAACAAGAAAGAGTGAGTTTTGAATGGGACCTATTAAAGCAGAAGGGCTGTAATTATTTCTCCTGAACATTAAATATCTTTAATGTTCAGAGGTAAAGATAACATCCTGAGACATGAGCAATCTGTGGACCACATAGCCTCTGATTTTGGTATGATATAGCTGGTATTGCTGGTATGCCTTCCAGGTCTAACTGTCATTGCCTTTCCAAGGGGTTGGTAGGGCAAAGCACTGGTGCTGCAGTTTCTTCACTGCAGAAGTTCAGATTCCCTAGAAACATTCTTACAGTTGTTTGTAAGACCTGTCACCTTTTTATTCAGTACAACCTCCTGGGGGGAGCCGACAGATTTCAGTGAAATTGTACATAAAAGAAAGCAGGCTATGTGCCTAGTAGTGAAGAATCAGCCCCGCATATTATTGATTAATACCTAGCAGACACACTATAAATGAGGTATAATTTATCAGGACGCAGTGACAGAGTCTTTGCTTTCCTAAAGCTCATCTTCTATTCACTCTTCTAACTTCCTTTTGGCTAAAACAATTTCTTGAGTTCATCTTCAGCCAAGTGTCATCTGTTCTTTCCCATAATTGTTACCCTTCCCACTAATTAGTCAGGTTGAGTTTCCTCCTGTTACACACTTAATTAACTTCTCCACCTTTGCAAAAGTAATTTCCCCTGAACAAATTACTATCATGACTGTTTCATACAATGAACTAGTTCTAAGAATAGTCTTCATATGAACCAAGGCTATTGAGAAAGGTACAGAGGACTTTCTCAAAGCGAACTGGACCTGCAGGGGTGGCAAAGAAAACTGTGCAAAGAAAAACCACAGTATGAAAACACTTTTCTGTTGTACCACCATCAGGTAGTACAGAAGGTACAGACTGGCTAATGTAAGAAAGAGATGAAGAAAAGCTATTGTGTGTGTCACATGCTATTTGCCAGCGTTCATCCAGTCAGTCTGTAGTCTTTTAACACTTTTACCTACATAATAACAGTGAATCTAACTGAGGTCCATTTGTCACACTGCTTCGTTTGAATACGTACATAGCAATAAAAGCACTTCTGCTGAAAGGCTGTACTTGATAGACAAGACAAAGAATAAGATGGCAACACAGCAATAAACAGAGGTAAATCAAGTAGTCAAAGCTTAAATGAATGGCAAATCACTAGTACAGAACAGAATATGTGTCTGGATTTCCACCTCAATCTCTTACCCCACAAAAAATGCTGCTTATCAGGACATTACTGAATTCTTGCTAACAGTAATCTCACAAGGAGGACAGATGTCTAGTTATTCTTTATATTACTTATGCCTTCTAAGTGATAAATTAAATTCAGGCATGTTTTATTGGTAAATATTTATGCAACTGCTTATCACAATGTCCAGCCTAGATTTACTGTGAAGTGTTGAAACTTCTTCAGAAACAAAGAAAAGAAGAAAAAAATATTATTTTTTTTTTTTTTAAAAAAAGCCACAAACAACCAAACCACCACAGCAAAACCAAAGCCAAACAAACAAACAAAATAAAACACAAAAAAAAAACCCACAAAACCAACCAACCAAAATACCATTCATGTGAGTTCCCTTTGCAGGACTCATCATTGGCACCAAAAAGCAGGGAGGCACCAAGATCAGAAGATGTAATGGTCATAGATGCCATGACTTGAATATTAGCTTTCTAAAAAGACAAATACTCCCACTCATTAGTTGTGCTATAAGCAAAACACTTATTTTGGTCAGAGAAATGATAGTTTTTTAGATACTGTGTTAATTCTAAAAACTAAGAGCCTATCTGGAAGAATGCATGTAAGCAAATCTTTGATTTGGTTTGTATCACACTCACTAGCTTCTTGCCTTTGGACAATTAATGCTAACAGTTTTGAGTAAGTGGAGAAATATGAATGGCATAATACCTGAGTAACATTTATCTTCTTGACAGAGATTAGGAGCAAATAATGCATGCAAGAGCTCTTTGGATGCACACATTAGATCATTATTATGTTTATTTTTCATTGTTAGGGCTTGTTATTCAAGTAAGCTAGAAAATGATTGCTTCATAGAACTTAAATGTTCATTCTGAGTAGAACATCAAATATTATGTGCCTAAAAATGTTTCTTTATTAGCACTAGTCTGTTTCTTAATTCCTTTACTTCCACTTCAGCTCTGGCCTGCTATGTTGCTGCAATATCCATTGTTCTTTGGGCACTTGTTAAAAACAAGTTGTGCTTCATAAGTGAGTGATGCTCGTAGGTATGAGGTATTACAGGTACAAATGGGTTTTACCTTCTGGTACTTGGTCTTTTGCATGATACAAGTTACATACATAGTGTAATTACAACAAAGAAAATGCATGAAAAGGAAACCAGTCATTGTTTCACTATTCTCGTGGTCATGCTGCCTCTTTTGTCAATGTTTTGCACATAGAATCATCAAATAGTTAGGGTTGGAAAAGACCTTAACATCATCTAATTCCAACCCTCCTGCCATAAGCAGGGACACCTCTCACTAAACCATGCCACACAAGGCTTTGTCCAACCTGGCCTTGAATACTGCCAGGGATGGAGCACTCACAACTTCCTTGGGC
>JBAFWW010059914.1:10094-35839 GCA_036873685.1 Agapornis canus | reverse complement strand
CCTGAGACGGCAGGACCCGTCTGGAGTCCCCCATCGCCTAGCCGCTGGGAGTGCAGGACCTCAGGGGTCCAGCCGGCCTTCCCCACATCGTCCTTCGGCTGTGCCTACCATTTTAACGAAAGCCTCCGTTACAGAGAAAGCCTTGGGTCACCCAGCATGGTAGGGACCAAAAGCAGAAGGCAATCAATGCCTTTGCTCAGAGTGCTGTAAGCCTCTTCTGAGTCAGCGCTGCATCCAAAAGATCTTCCTTTTGGCATTTTTGGCATCTGGCATTTCTTCAGGGACAAGCTTCCAGTCCTTCTGCTCATGCTTCCTTTTAAAGCTCCAATACAGCTCTTCAGATCTACTGTGAAACCCAAGCAGGATTACAGTTTTCAGAGGAACATTGCCTCTTGGTGATTTATAGAAGCCCTGTGCTGGGCCTTCAATCACTTTCCTGCAGCCCTCAGCTTCTGTTATGGCTGTTTGTTTGTTAAAAGACATTGGTAGGTACACAAAGACTGTTGAGAGTCTAGATACAGGTCTAGATATACTTCTTTGGTGGCTCTTGGCAGTGACCTTTACCTGAGCATCGGCCTATGATGCTGACCATTTCTGATTCCTTAGAAACCATTGCCCTTCTGTCTGTGCTAGTGTGGGCCTGAGCTTGCTCCCCATGGATATATACTGGCTCTGCAGGGAGGCTTGGACACCAGGTTTATACCACAGGTTTGCTGAATGGATGCCATGGGCTGAAGGCACCAGGGTGTGCAAACTACAAAAGCAGCCTTAAGAACTATCTTTGTTTTTATAGACAGGACCACACCTGAAAGAAAGCTCTTGATAGCATGTGTGGGAGTAGACTCCTCTCCTTCCCCTGCATAGCATTTCTTCCATCTCACCTTTGACTGGAACATTTTGTAGCCACTATTTGTTACTAGTCAGAAGGATTCAGTAAGTGAGCACTGTTAGCGCAGATCCAAAAGAGTCCACAGCTGATATTGCTCTGGGGCCATGGGGAAACAAGGTCAGCCCAAGAAAACCGTGGCAGTAAAACCTGCTGTGGATGGGGTTTTGCACAGTTCAATCTGCCCCCATTATCAGCCATGATGGGAATTCCTTGAATGCTCTGATATTAATTTTCTGCTCCGTGTTGTCTTAGGCTGTACAATAATAGAATGAGCTGCTTTGTGTTTGTTGTGCAGCTCTATGCAGGCTGGGAAGAATGGCAGCGAGGGGCTGGCTCCATGCAGCTACAGATGCATCAGTGTTTATGTGGGGAGAGGTAACATGACGGTGGGGTGGGGTGAACTGAACACAAGAGTACACACAAATCTGAAGGGGCTGCCAAGTGAGATTTAGCAGAGCCATTCACCTGAGTTGTGCTGTGCTGATGAGTGCAGTGTTCAGAGAGGACAAAGCCAAGCATCACATGGAAACACATTCATCACATAGAAACATGTTTGTTAAAAAATGTTTTGTGAAATTCTAGATTTTTTTCAGGCCTAATTTTAAGATTTTTATCCTTAAAAGAGGGCCTGAAAAATTATATCCTTGTAATTGTCCTTGCTACAGCCCTCACTTCCCTGGAGTGACCAACAGATGCCCAGGAAACAGCTTTCCATGGCTAACACTGCCCTGGTCTCCACTGAGAAGCATCTTTCTGGATGAGGTTACTAACTGCCCTTTCCTAGCTGGAAGTCCAGCTCCCAGCCATCACAGCAGCGGGTCAGGGACATTTGGCTGTGCTCAAATGTGCAACATGGGCAGAGCCACGCACCCATCACCCGAGCTGTCTGCAACAGAGGCAAGCAAAGAGGGTTGAGCTGGTGAAGAGGCAATGGTTTAAACATTCAGCACATTGCAGATATTTCCAAGTAAGCTATGAAGGGGTATTCAGAGGAGGGTTATTCACTTCACAGCAGGAGACTGATATTCACACCTCTACTTTGTGGGGAACATATCTAGTTAAGCTGCATGAAGGGCACAGGTCTAAACTTGCCATAGGAAGGGCTATGGTGGGAGAAGACTGTGTTACAGTGTATTAATATCATGCACTCACCATCCTACAACACGATGGTGACTGCATGATATCTTACTGTCCTTTCGAGACTGGTGAAACCCCCTGTAACTAATGGTAGGGAAACACCCTACCCCCATTTTGTGCACTCAGAGAACTTAAAGGCACCACAATGGATGTTTAGACTTAACAATCTATAAAAATCTAATTTACTAGATGTGCCATATATTAAATTACCCAATTTGCAGAGATTCGGGATACTTCCTACCCACATAAACCCAGCACATAGACATAGTTCTGGGAAACAGAGATATTTCAGAAAGCCAGAAGAAGCCTGTCTGCTTCTTGATGGGGAGGATTTGGAGGAGAGCAAGCTGGGTGATTGTAAAGTGCATGAGGATGGATTTTGCATTTTTGCTGTTACAGTGGAAGCCACAGTTGGGATTTAGCAGTTTTATTATTTGTAAAAATATGTATTGTGTACATAGAAATACTGCAGAGGGAAACTGAACATAAACCATCACAGTATTGTTTTGTGCAACACACTAACTAATAAATATTACACTTATTTCATCCAGATATAAATAGAATCTCAGAAACATTACCCAGTGGCACAATATTGCTGCTACTTAATAGCAACCTCCTCAAGCTTGACAGACCCCTGGCTCCTCCAAGAATGGAGGAGGCAGCAAGCCAGAAGCTTAACTTTGTGAGCCTGCAGATACCTCTGCACAAGGTGCCTGTGCACAGGGAGGAATAACTTCAGCGTGGTTGTATGGATTGTCCAAGTGCGACTGAGAGGGGGAGGAAATAGGGTTATGGTCAGCTGTCCTCAGACTTAGCTGTGGATGGGCAGTTTAACAGGGGTAAAGCTACTGAAAACTTCACTGGATAAACACCATATTACCAGAATGGGACAACAGGCTGACTCGTACAAAAGGATGAGAGGGACAAAACGAAACTTAGCTTAAATCCACTGTAGACAAAAATTCAAAGTCTGCGTCTAGATGCACATATTCCACATACTGGTTCAGACTACCAAGAAGCAGCAGCCCTGATTTGAAGGTAGAACTCTGATCCTGCATTTTGGACTGACAACCTCTGGTCTGAATGTTAGCATTCTCCTTGCCTGGAGAGTTGTTCTTCATGGTATTCGTAGGGGTAAACCAAGGACAATAACACGGAACCAAAGCAAAGTGGGAAGATGTATATGGCAGGGACTAATGCCTTGTTCATATCCACACACCTCAAAAGATATTCTAGCTTCTTCAAGCTACCCTAAAACATAGGTCTGAAAAATACCAAAAATGAAGCCTCCCGTGAAGAAATATTTTGACACAGGATATGTGAGGTCATGGCATTACATTATTTCCTTGTTCCATTTTTGTTGGCAAACATTTGAACCTGACTTCTGCAACAACAGGAGAGATTGCTGCTGGGAGTTTGCATCTCAGAGTTTTTGTCAACTGCCCTCACATAAGGTTTACTCATGTTCTTACCTGCACAAACAGAGAAGCATCAAAAATACATACTGCATATATGAACACCTGTGAGACCTCTTGACTTCTATAGTTACTGTTAATGCTTAGCAGAGAGTCCTGATCTTATTTACAAATGCTGAACACCAGCACCCACACTTTCAGTTTTCAGGTCAGTGATGTCAAATCACTGCCCCTGTCTTGTGGTGAAAATACAGAGTTTAACTGAAATACCAGGGGATGGATATTAGTTGTACCTTCTGCTGTCACCACATAATGTGGAACTCCTCATGGAGTAAGTGCCCAGGCAGTCAATTCACATGACTTTTTTCTTTGATCGTCTCTGTTCACAGAAGAGGTGGAAAAGTCTTTCCTTGTGATGATTCAGTTACTCTTTGAAGTATGAGAAAACTCTTCTTATTATCACTGGTGCACTGAGCACATACTCTGCATGTTTGCTTCTCATGGCTACCCTTCTGAGCCCTCCGGCTCCTTCCTTCCCAACACACCAGTTCAGGAGTAGCTTCCTAGACCTATCACAGACAATCAGATCCTGGGATCCTGTCTTGTCATGGACGGGAAACACATAGCACTCTGCACTGCTCATTCCTTCACACTCTGTCCAAACAGTTACATGGAGATCATGAATTTGTCTCCTGATGTACAGACTGAAGAAAGTCCAATTTTCCCTTCTCTCTACACTGCAGTTTGAGAGGATTCCAAGACTTTTCAAAGTGTTGATTTTCTCCTCGCTCCTTGCACACTCACACGCACACACAGACACCTCTTCAGTTTATCAGGTACCACAATCCTGCTCCTGATGTGCCACAGTTTCAAAGAAAATAATGAAAAGAAGAACAAAACCACCTTGAAATATCAGCATCAGAAATGCAGACACTAAATCCAGCCTGTTCCCATGTGTCCCAGGCTTATTCCTGTTCAGAGCTTTCAGGTCCAGCCCCCTCTGAATAAGAGAGCTATGGAAATGTCTAAATGTTCCTCCCCAGTTAAAGACAGGATTTTTCTCCCCAGGGAAGACCTTCATTTGGGAGTTCACAGAACTGGAATAGCAGTGTCAGATCTCTTAGTTTTGAGGCTTTATCTTCAAGAGAAACACACTTGCTGGGTTGTGTGGTTCAGGACTCTACCCAATTGCTGCTTCTGTTTGTAAGATGCAAACCACATTCTTGGCCAACCAAAGCCTGTGACTGTCTAGGTTCTGGAAGACCTGGGGATGTCTTGTCTGTCTGGAAGTACCAGCCTCTGCCCTCTCCTTCTCCCCAGGCAAGTATCTATGGTGAGAGGATTCCTGTTAATGCTTTGTGTGGGGAAAATCCAGCCATCTGCCCTCTCAGGACTCTTAGCTTCAATCAGGAATCAGTTCCATGGCTACAGATCAAACTCGGCGATTTCACCCAGCTGATACAGCAGAATAGAAAAGGATGGCCGGTCATCTTTCCTCTGAGCAGGGGAGGGAAGAGAGAAGGAGAATGTTAATGTTAGCTTGAGAGGAATGGCAAGATTAGAAGGGAAAACTGGAAACTGAGTATTAACACAAGTACAAGCTATTGTTGTAGAAAAAATGCCAGCAGAAGAATGAACTTCCTTCTCTGAGGTGCGTTGTTGCTACCCCAGTGAGTTTACACTAAGTACCTTGTAATGACTGGCTGTCATTTTTACCATCACTGTTAAAACTCAGCCCCACAGATCTGCAGCTTTCTTAGGAAGCGAACTGTTGAATTAACTTGAGTTAGGAGCCTTACATAGACTTCTCAGTGAAGTGAGCACACTCTACAGAAACAGCAGCTTAAATAAGAGGCAAAGAGCCTAGAGTCTGCTTGCCAGTGCAGATGAAAGCTACAGAGTGCTTCACCTCCAGGATTTTATCCTGTGTTAGTACATGAAGTGTATACTTCTCTCCTTCTAAAAGCCATGGGGAAGAGAGCTTTTGTCTTTGGGAACTGGGGCTCTTCCATTACAGTACTAACCATCCTCCAGCAGTGGCTCATGACCTCGTAGATTGCTTTGGAGGCCAGCTTGGGTTTGTAGAGCCGAAATCCTGCATTGATTTCTTCCACCACTTCTCCATTGGTGCGATTCTCATAGGGGATTTTACCTTCACTGAAGACCTCCCACATCAGCACCCCTAAAGCAGACAAATGAGAAAATCACAAAGCAGCAAATAAAATCCTTCCACTCGCTGTTCTCTGCAGCTCAGCCCTGTTGTCCTTCACTTGGAAAAGCAAGTTCGACTTCTCTGCATCCTGCTTCATGGTAATCTAGCATGATGGGGTCTTCCCCCATGAATCAGATGAACACTAAGTATGTTATGTGTCAGGAAGAAAAGCAGGGTTGTTTGTCTTCCCCAGACTGTTAAAAGGAGGGAATGGTTGTGTGTGTGCTCCATCCAGATGTGAATCTGTGAAAGAGAACCTGCTTTTTGTAATTGATTTAGTTCATCTATTTTTGCTTCCAGTTAATCACATACAAGAGGCATGTCACTGATGTTCCTGGCAGCAGTGTGTCCTACACCAGAATCTGTTTGCATTTTGGTGAGACTCAGGAGTTGGAACTCCTCACCTATAAAAGGTCTCACATGGAATGAATTCACAGGCAATGATACAGGAATTTCAAAGGATTGTGGCATTCCTAAAGAGTCAGATGGTTTTCTATGATTACTGTTTGCAGCAGTACAGAAACTCGTGTTTCTCTTGTGTGAAGGACAAGAGATAGGCAAAAACAAAAGACTGTGGAATACCTTGCAGTTGGCCACCAGATCAGAGAGGCTCTGCAAATGGAGTGACTACAAGGCATCTCTGTTATAGTTAGGTTTAATTTCTTTGTTCATCTAATATGACTGACTTGGTAAACTGTGTTCACATTGTATTAGAAAAGGGAGGGAGACAGATAGGCTGATCTGAAATGAAGTTGTCAGTCAGCTTTGCTAAGTAATGCCTGCTTTCCAGGTTTGAATTCTTCAAATAGAAGATGCATAGAGATTACAGCTCCTCACCAATGATACTGGCTCTACTGAAGGATAAACAAAGCAGTTGTACTCCCCCTGTGTGCAGGTTCCTGCATTTTGTTCTGGGCACAGCAGGATTTCAGCCTGGCAG
This sequence comes from Agapornis canus, assembly GCA_036873685.1. NCBI lineage: Eukaryota > Metazoa > Chordata > Aves > Psittaciformes > Psittacidae > Agapornis > Agapornis canus. The sequence continues at coordinate 29,246 of JBAFWW010059914.1, read as the reverse complement.
AAGAGATGAATGGGCTGCAGAGTAGTGGAGCAGAAAGCTGCTCAGAGTCATGAGACCATGACATGACAGAGGAATCCTCTTATGCAAACCTCACTGCATAACAAGTCTGACAGATGTACAACACTGCTGGCTACACCTTTGTCCTGGGTTCAGCAGTTGCAGTCAGTTCACAAAGGACTGACCAACACAAGCAAAGCTCGCCAGTATTTTATTCAGGCCTGAAACTGGAATGAGCCAACTTCACCTCTCTTGGCTTGACTGTAAATCAAACTGAGCACCCTTTTTAGAAGCATCTGGCTCTCAGTGTATGGGTCAGCTTCCAATTTGTAGAGCAAACGAACATTCTTACCAAGGTAGCATCTCTCCCTGTGTCACTGTCACTTTGCTTTGAGGTGTCAGGGATAGTTCCACTGGCCAATGTTACCCTTTGTTATTACGGGGTGAGTGCTGACAGCCTCCTCCACATGCCAGGGGACATGGAAAGAGGAATGGTGCTCTCTGAAACATCTCAGGTTGGGTTAGTGGGTGGTTGTGTGGGCCTGAGCACTCAGCTCCCACTGTGCTGCTCATAACCTACTACTGGAATGCACAACTTCAGCCACAGCAGAAGACAGCAAGGCAAGAGGGAAGCACAGAATTCACAAGCACAGACTAGCAAAGGTTATAATCCTGCATTATTTACTGCTAGGCCTGGAGCTGAGTGGCACCCCATTGACTGTGTGCTGTGCACAGCACACTGCACCAATTCATTCTGCAGTACCACAATTTGCATGCTAGCTGGAGAGGGGCCAGACACATCAGTGTGCCAGATCAACAGGCCAGGGGATAGCCTTTGTTATCTCCAGTGCCAATGGCCTTGGGGAAAAAAAATATACAACAGTTTTCTTATCTCTGAGGGTCCAGAAGGGAGACCAAAGAATAGATGCAAATCATAAAACAATGCATTAGGGAGCAGGAAATGAGGTGAGAAAATGTGAGCAGTGAAATTATATTGTCAGATTGGCGTAAAGCAAATGGAGTCAGCAAAGCAAACTTGGAAAGGCAGAGGGTTTGAGTGAAGTATGAGTGCCCAGGACTGACATGCAGAGAGATGGAGTGCCTAAATAGCTCTCCTTTCCTTATATAATCTTGCCAGTGACTCTCTAACCCTTTCTTGGACACTTCTGCTATTATCAGCATGAAATGGAGCTCATTATTTTGCATTGCATAGCATTGCACAGGTATAATGCATCAACTTGGCAGTATTTGCAGTGTTCCAAATATATAGTTTTATGATTCTTTCTTTCACTTAAATGATTGAGGTGTTCTTTCCTAAGCCAACATTCAGACAAAACACCCTGGGAGCCCAGAGGATGTTGTGTTTAGGAGAGTTTACTTGAGGACTGAGCCCCATGGTGTTTGTTATTTATTTCCATTCTGACAAGAGGTTCTTACCAAATGACCAAACGTCAGATTTGGTGCTGTAGTTGCTGTAGGAGTAAACCTCTGGAGCAGACCACTTGACCGGGAACTTGGTCCCTGTGGAGCTGGTATACTGATCATCAAGGACAATCCTGGAAGAGGAAAAGGTGACAGCACGCTGAGTAACCCCCTTTATCCCATGACAGCCCTGCAGTGAGCATGCACAGCCTTGGTGGCATTACCTCGACATCCCAAAATCAGATACTTTGACCACGTGGGATTCTCCCACCAAGCAGTTCCTGGCAGCCTGCAAGAAAAGAAGGTGCAAAGGCAGAAGGTCAGAGCTGAAACGCTCACAACCACTCAGATGCTTTCATCCTGGTAGGACAGATAGTGCCTAAAGAAAGGAGAATTAAAGTTTCCACCTTCTTTGATACAATGAAGGTGAAAACTTGAGGTTCTTATGTTTTGTGTACATTTTATGGCCAGCATGTTCCTGTTGCCACAAAAGCATCACTCTGACTTGCAGGCCTTTGTTGCCCAGAAGGGGCAGAGAAAGATCCTAAAATATCCACAGCTACTCACAGTTCTTGACCCCCTAATAAAACAGCAGCAGCGGCTGATGTGGCTTAATTGAGCACTACATAATTAACAGCAATGCATGTTTAGAACAAGCCTTTCTGGCATTTTCACTCATTTTTTCTCTCCCAAACACCGTTAAGGGAAATGCTTAATCAGCACTTCAGGGAGTGGGATTTTCCCTACAGTACTGATGCTTCTTAAGCAATAAGGGGAGATACTGCATCTCCTATCAACAGATAGGCAGGAGGAGTGCAAAAGCTGAAATTGAGGAAGGGAGAAAGCACAGGGAAACATTCAGCTGGAGCAGAGGAAAAGTCTCTGTGGGACCAACATACGAGGTCTCTGTGGATGACAGAGTTTTGTTCCAGATAAGCCATTCCTTCACACACATCTTGGCACATCCCCAGGAGGGTTTCCTTTGAGAAACTGCCCCGCTGGCTCCTGAGGTAGTCGGACAAGCAGCCGTTCTCCATAAACTCAAACACCAGGCATATGGGGGTGTTGTCAAAGCACACACCATAAAGTTGGACTAGCTTGGGGTGAGACAGTTTCCTGTGGGATAGGGAGGGAAGGTGGAAAAGAAGCTGAAACGGAGTCAGTGCCTTCTATGCTTACAGTAAGAGTGTTATATTTGGCTGCCTATGTCACCCTGCTGCAACCTTCTTTCTGCAAAGGCCAACTACTAAGTAGAAAGAAGAAAATGTGTAGACAAAGTCTAATGTCAAATAGCACTAAGTATCATCCCCTTTTGATGGTAATGGTCAACAAAAGACTTTTCTACATGGAAAATCATCCAATCAAATAAAACCCAAATCAATTTCCATCTGCTTTGGAAGGGAGGGAACAAAGTCAATAAACCCAAAGAGAAACTCTTTCAGTTGTGCAAAGTAAAAAATACAATTTGCAGCTAAGGTTTTCAGTCAAATTTCCCTCAGATTTTAAGAGATTTTTCCATCTAATTATTTTTGATGAGAACCACTTTGCTCTCCAAAACACATCATCCATTTTTCTTGCCTTCCAGAACAGCAGAAATCTGGAAGACCATGCTGGATATTGGAGATTTAGGACAGTAATTCACCTACATTTTGAATTGCCTTTCTTTGTAATCAGCAGAGCTTACTGGTCTCTCTCTCTCTGCTATTTATATGTATACTATTCATTATGTACACTACATAATCCAAGTTTAATTTCTGCATTCATATACCTGAACATCCTCACAACACTTGGGTTCAGTCTTCTGAATCCTTCAGGGTCTGATTTTCCTGGTAAATCTACTACTTACATCAAGACCTTAGCTTCCTCAATGAAATCCTCTTCAGACATTGCTCCTTCACGAATGGTCTTGATGGCTACTTTTGTCCTCTCCATCAAGTAGCCAAGGTAGACCACACCAAACTGACCACTGCCAATTTCCTGTACCCGGGTGAGCTCAGAGGGGTTAATGATGAATTTTCCTGTTGGTTGTAAGGGACAAAGAGTAAGGATCTAGCAGTAAAACGTTAAACAAAAAGCTCTTATGGGTTAAACATTGAGACAGGACTTGAAGTGAGACTTTCTGGCTCTCCCTCAAATTGTCTGTCTGACCTTTGGTAACTCATTTGACTAGTCTGTGCTGCAGGTCATGTTTAAGTATAGGAACAGAAACATCCCTTTTTTTCCCCCCCATTTGTCTTGTCAATCCAGTTCTTCAAGGCGAATTGTTTCTACCATGCATATGTGCACTACTGAGCATAACATGGTTTGAATTTCTTTTATGTTTCAAAGTTACAATAAAGATGATACCAGCAAACTTCTTGTAGACAGCAATGTGCAAATAGAGGCATCTTTCAGGAGGGACTCAGATTTGATCAAGTTATGCTATGCTCCTACTTCCATCACTTTTGTTCAAGCATTCATTTCAGTATTTAATATTGATTTCATTGAGCCCCTGGTGTTCTTATCACCTCCCGCAGGGCACTGCACAATCAGTTCATTCAGTTATCAGTGGTAATAACAAAGATGATAATCTAGTGAAGAGTGAGTGTAAAGGTCTGCGGAAAGCTATTTATTGTGGTGGTCATCACATGAATATTCATCAATATCCAAGGGGATATTTAGGACCACCCAGCTAACCAGTGAGGAGTGTGATTCCCGTATAGTTATGAGAGTACCATACCATAGCTCAGCCCTGCAGTGATTGGGGCCTTTTTCCTCCAAGAAGAGACTGCATACCGCAAGCGAGTGACAAGACCTGGATAACAGAGGAAAAGGTGGGTTCCAGTTGTTGTCACAGTCATGGGAAGTGTGGCTGTCACTAACCAGAAGGCAGCCTGGATACGAGAAGCAGATCTATTGTACTGAGTTCTCAGCTCCACTTGAGGGCAGCTAAACCTCTATTCAAACTATGATTTCCTGCCTGCTAGAAGGAAGCCAATTGGAGCAGTTTCAGCTAATTTCCCATTTTCACTCTGTCAGCAAATGTGAGCTGTGAGTTTCCATTAATTCTGATGAAATTCAAAATTATACCTTTTATCTGTAGGGTATTTCTGAAGCCCAGGATTTCCCTTGGTACTCCTGGGCTGTAGGGATGGGAGTCTTTGGTAGCTCCCATGTCTGGCTATGGATCGTGGCCATGCCCCTAAATTTGTGTCAAATCAAGGCCCAAGGATATATCACCTCCTGGGCAAGAAGGGTCTGCAGTGTAATTCAAACACGTAGCTTGCTGTGACAGTGACACATCCCCATTGGCTCTCAGGAATGAAAGGGCTCTTTATAGTATGTCACTATAACATTTGTGTTGGTCATAGTCAGCCTTAGAAGGATAATCAGAATGAAGATGTAATGCTGGAAGCTGGCCTGAGATGATCATTCTCCCACCATGAGTGCCAAGATAAGTGGAAGAAAAGGTGATGCCATTTAAGATTTCATTGTAAGGACAGTGGGCTTGGGAGCCTTCCTTCAGTCAAAACAGTTACCTGGCTGCATGGTAAAACAGCAGCTTCTCTGCTCAGCATCAGCCTTTACGTACCTCCTGCGTTGTGCTGGTGATAGTTGATGAGTTCAGGTATGCAGTCAAACACATGCTTTTCTGCCAAGTAATATCGCTTGGGAAAGTCAGTTGTCTCATTGATGTGATAATGCTTTATAACGGGGTTGTTATCCGTGCTGAAAAAAAGGAGGTGTTCTTTGAGGAAAACTAGACTGCAGCAGAAAGACAGGAATCTGGGTATAAATGGAAGAGGAGCAAGTGAGGAAAGGGTAGAACCTTCACTACGCGCAAGAGTGGGTGGGGAGCAAGGAGTGAGTTGCCATTGCTAACAAAAGCTGTGTGCTTGCATGTTCTCCCTCTCACTCACAGATGGTCTCATCTCTAGAAAGGCTGAGGTTTCCTGATAAGGCAGGTTGAGTACAGTTTCTCTACCTCTTCTTTCTGAAGCAAAACTTTCTGCCCCATCACTGAAACCCTTTCACTAGTCTTGTATTACCCACCTCTCTAGAGTCCATGTTGATCCTACCAACACTTAATCTGGGTAGACAATGCCATCAAAATTACAATCCCAGTGATGTTTAAGACACTATTTATAGGCATATATTTTAGAGGGAGGGAGAAGTGGAGCCTTTAATACACTTTGCGAATGGCAGCTAACTTTTCTGCCTTTTTTGGAAGTGTTTTCCTCTATAATTTTCATGAGCCTTCTGCTCTCTCCTTATAATGCCAAACCAGAGATTACACTCTCACAGAAGCCATTGCATTGATGTAATTGATGTAAAAAGCTGCTGAGCTCAGCTGTACCTTAATGCTTTGGTGAAAACAGAGACTGTGTACATGCCAGGCTGCCTTGAATCTCTCACCATGAAAGCACCTTCCCTACCCTGCAACGGGAGCAAAGGAGAGAAAACTGGTTAGAGACATAATGGGAACAAAAGAGAAGTGGTCTGGGGACAAAGCTCTGCTCATTTCAGCCCTCCCTATTACTCTGTCATGAGGATGTGCTAAATGTGTAGGAGAAGCGGGGCCATCAGCCAGCTGACAGAGCTTGGTCTGCTCCACGCACAGCTCTGATGGCTGCCCATGCCTGCAGGTACACGAAGCTGGTCTCTCTTGGGTGCTGTGTATTTTTAGCTCGGTTTCCTGAGGAAATGAGACGTGTGCACTTACGCTGCGTACATGTGGGTGTGCACAAGCGTGTGCCTCTGTCCCCTCAAGCCTCTCTAGACATTTTAAACCCATCGGCTCCTTTCAGTCTAACAGAACACTGGTGATAATAATTTCACACACATCAATGAGATGAGCAGCCTCTTTGAGTGCTGTCCATTGAGAGAGCAGCTACAGACAAAGAGTATGATTTGTGCAACACCAGAAAATCCATATGGGAATTTCTGAAGGATAATTTGCCAATGTGCCACAAATGGGAAAAGCTTGGATAAGATCTTGCCTTTCTTAGGTACCCCAGTCATCCTGTACCTAAACAGAACTGCGTAGGAAAGCAGGGTTCCTCCACTCTGGCACTCACAGAACAATTTTCATAGGTTATGATCCTGAAGGGCCAGGCACTAATGGATCAGATGGCAGAGGAGATTTAACATAACAGTTTGGATGCAATATGCTCTGCTGATCTACACACTTATAACAAAACCCACAGTTTTCCTCTGTTTGCAGATAAAGATGCTTTTCATCTGGCATCCCAAGCGCCTGATTATTTCATCCTCTCCTTTGATCTACATGGTAGATTTCCTTCAGTTTATGTGTCATCTATCCACGTACAACACCTGATGCAAACCTAATCCACCAATTGCACCCTGCCTTGTCCTATTTTGCACCTGATTCAGCTCCAGGCGAACACAAAAGCTGAGACTGCATCCCCTGCATACAAACTGCTGGCTTTCAGTGCTGAGCTCTGGCCAGATGGGATCAGCCCACTGAGCTATACACTTTCCAGGGTTATCTCTCTAATGCACATCTGTGCAACTTGTACCATACCTGCACTATTTATTATCTAGCACAGAGTAACTATAAAAAGCATCTTTATCATGCACAGTGAGGGCTTTAGGACTCATCTCCCTGGCAGCGTGGGCTTGCTTGCACAGATAAGCAAGTCAGTTACTTGCTTTTTTCTTGGCCTTCTGTCTCACTTGACTGCAAATCTGGCCAAAGATCACTTGTGAGCTTGGCTACCTTTAGGGGAAGCTGTGGGGGCTGCAAGGTTTTGAGCCCGAAGCCTCTGGGGCTATATGGGGGTAGCTACCACAGGGAAGTTGTGCTGGTAGGACCAGAAGGAAAAATAAGATAACTAAACCATGCGTGGACAGATCCCGTAGGAGTTATAAGAACTAAACCAATATTGAAAACCACACAAAAATGCTTTTATTTGCACAAAATGCTCTCATTGCAAGAATCAGCGCTTTATTTGGGTGTCCTGTTAGTGTAAGAGGTGATTTTAAAACTAAGGGTATGTTTGTGTGGAAAATTTGAGTAAGAAGTTTATTCTTTCTATTTTCACTACAGTCTTCATTGGAAAACTGCCTCAGCTGAGAAATGAAAGATGCTCACATGCACACGCACATACACAGAACTGAAAAAGCCCAAACCCATACTTCTGGCTTTCACCCAAAACACTTTAGCACGAGATTGGTTATATTTCAGAGAACCGCTGCATCCACAGGCCTCCTGCAGAGGCAGAAGAGATGAGCTAAAATCACACTTTTCAGTCGATGCAGTGTTCCAAAGGAGTGTTTTCCACCAGCCCCAGTTATTTAACCAAAGGATGGCACCGCTCTCTGCCCTCACTCAGCTACCATGGAGGTAAGGGGGAGGCTGCTAGTGATCCTTTATCTTGCATCACAGACTAAGAACAGCCAAAGACAACACCACAGCAGGAACCCAGGGTCCAGCTCTCTCTTACACAAAGCAACCCTCGCAGGCTTCTCCTCATTTGTCATCAATGAATTATTATTGCCCATCCACCCCACATGCAGCACTGGTTTACCTCATCCTTGAGAAGTGTTTCTGCTTTGCTTCTGCTGATGTTCTTATTGTACCATCTGAAAACATCAAAAGGCTCCCAGTCAGCGTTTCAAGGCTAGTAAGGTTTCTGCTGAAAAGCATCTGAATTCAGTGTCCCCAGCATGAGCGGTGACACATTATGTGGGGTAGCGATGTTTGAGGCTTGCAGAACAAACCCAGGGCACTTAGACACGAGACAAACACAGGCACAACTTACTCATATATGTGCAGGTTCTCGGGTGATTTTTCCACCAGGTAGCTACTTGGCACATAGCCTTCGTGCCTGTTGAAATATGACATGGCGTGAGCGTGCCAGCCAGGCAGGATTTTCTCTGCATCTGTAGGAGTCAGCCCTGGCAGATTTGCCTGCTCTTTGCATGATTGTTATGTATTTAGTAGGGTTACTGAAGAAGGAGACAACTGATTGGACCCCTAAACTTGCAGAGTTTCACATTTATCACTGTTTCCCCCCACATTTATGACAGTAAATATCAGCCTGAGCTGGGGGCTGTTTATTTCAATTAACATTCAGATCCTTTTCTTAAGCTGCCTGAATTCAACCAACATCAAAGGAAAGAAAGTTACTATAAATAACCTTCCATCACTGTTTCCCTGTATAACAGAGGATAACTTTCACAAAGGTATACAAGAGGCCAGCATATATGTTAATGGGAGAACAAACTGGATTTAGAATGGATTTGTAAGCTGGCTATTGAAAAGGGACTTACCCATTCTTATCTTGAATCAGCCACCAATGTTCCTCAGAGCTGTCAATCACATAATATTCCTCATTACATTGTAATGTCAGCTCCTGTGGATTCTGGGCTTCATAGTCATATATGGCCATGACTAAGGTTTCCTTTGGGTCCAGCAACAATTTCTGCACAAATTAGGCAAAAGGCTCATCATATTCATAGTCATAAGAAACAATGGCATGTTCTCTAAAATGATATATCCCTGGCAGCGTTGGTTTTCTCTGGGCTCAAAAGCCTTTAAAGCTGGGAAAGCGCCCCAGGCTGTCTCATGGGGTATGGTGCCAACATGAGAATTTTTAGCACATTGAAACAACTAATTTAATATAGAAGTTTCAGTTGCACAGAGTATAGGTATCTGCTTCCTCTTAGGGCAGCATCACCTCTGTCTGATCCATTATTCAGAGATTCCTCTTAAACCCTTCAGTGATAAAAGCTCCATGGCCTCCCTAGAGGGGGACTGTCCCATGCTCTGCTGCTCTCCAGCCCTTTTCTCATGCCCTGCTTCTCCCTTTTCTCCCTTCTTATTAAACAAGCTGATGACATTTTATCCCATCCACAAGTGAGTCTGGAAAACCGCTTCTCTATTCCCTTTGTCAGCAGCTTTTCTCATATCCCTCCTACTTCCCCAATTTCCCTGTCTATAGATTGAAAACAAAAAACAATTGAAGCTTCAGTCACCATTGGGAAGTTATCTGTGAAACCAGGCTGACTTTGTAGGATTGAACCTCTGGCTCATGGAGAAATACGGAAAAGGCAAGAGAAAAGCCCAGGGAATGTTTTCACAGGTGATATTCCAGGTCACCTCACTGCAGTGAACCTTAATGAGGGTATATTGACCACTGCTAGTTAAACGCACAGGACAGGACACCAAGAACAGCTTTATGTGCCTCACTGCACTCACCCAGTTATCTTCAGGAGTGGGAGGAAGAGGCTTCTTTGAGGCTGGAAAGTAATCAAGAAAGATAATTTGAAGTAAATCTGGACAAAACCAGGGGAGAAAATGTCAAGGTAATGCATTGATAAAGGTGATACAAACCCAGTGAATAGCAAGTCTTGGCCTTTTAGAATAAGACAGTCTGCACCTACACAGTGACTCAGCCACATAGCAAGGGTCTAAAAATGGGGTACACATTACTTAAGGAATCCCCCAGGTAAAGGGTTACAGTGTCTTGGGTTAAGAATGATTGAATGCTTATATGCTTTTTCAGGAGACAAAGTATAGATTACACTTAGCCATTAAAACCACAGAGGAAATGTGATTAGGACAAAATAGGACTCACAGGGTTGAATGTGTGTATATCAAGAAAGCTCTTATTATGGGGTTTTGATGGATCATAACTGATCAAATTCTTAGTTCTCCATCTGATTCCAACCCCAAGCATCACACAGAGGAAAATATTAATTCAAAACAAAGTATGCCATATACAATTAAATATAAGTCATAATATACCAAGAAGCCAGCAACATGCCTCCTGATGGAAAGGTAACGTGATATTCTTTGATGTTTTGTACAAGACAGATTCAACCCTTTACTTTTGCTAGGAATAAATATTTTCAAGGTCAGGATGGTCTTAACAAATCCCATACCGTTTTTGGTAGGATCATACTCCACACAGCCCACTGCCATCTTCTCAGTCTGAGCACAGCATATCCACTTGCCATCTATCCAAAAATCCGGATGACACTTTGAAACCAGACTGTTGTTGTTTATGATCTCTGGAAAATGTTGGGGGAAGGAAAAAGAAGAAATAAAGAGAGGGGGGAAATGAATTTATTTGCATTCACATCAGCTCTGAAAGGCATCTAGAACTGAATGGAAATAATCTGCACTCAAAAGAAGCTTCTTCTTGTCAAACCAAGCTTTTAGTTATTATTATACATCAGCCTCTCCCACTGATGTTTTTCTTTTTCCCAAAAAGATTCCATTTCTCCATTGATGTGGAGGAATAGCCTTCCTGCAGGTGATGGCCCCTATACCTCTCTACTGCGGGACACCAGAATCCTATCAAAGTGTCCCTCTTTAAACTGATGAACACCAAAACCACAGAAGAAAGATCTCCTAAAAGGAAATAAAACCTGGAAGTCCATATACTGATGATTCCCATGAGAGTCTACATCTTTACAGTATCTGTGGATATAGGGCACAGGCACTTGCTGCTTTGGCATGGTGTTAGGAGGTCAAGCAGCTGAATAAGCTGGCGTTCACCAGCACTAACCATTCTTTGCACATGTAAATACCAGTCTTGAATATCTGTATGAGTGATTAAAGGTTCTTCTTCTTGAAGCTCAGGCTCCCCATCTGTAATAATAATGTTCCTAAAAAGAACAAAACATTTCTGCTGACCCGTCTCAAGGGACCATTGAAATTGTTCAAGGGAGGGGACAGTCTCTGAATGCTGAACAAGAAGATGTGATAAAGTAAAAGCTTGAAGCCAGTGCTGTCCAGAAGGGGAATAAACAGTTGCAAGAATAAGTGCATGAACTTAGTAACATCTCCATGAGACACAATGTTTTCAGAGCGAACAACACCACAGCTTGTGTTGCAAAGCAGGGAAAACCTATGACTGAAGCTTGGTGCAGTTTTCATGTAACCAAGTAACACTTCCCTTATGTCAAGTATTAGGCTTCATTTCTGCCTGCAGTGGTTAGTTATGGTGCCTTCAGTTCAGCATCATTACAGCAGAGCACAACGCAATTCAGAAGGTGAACAGGAAATGAAGGCTACATGCAAAACTGTTATTTAATAAGCATGATTCCCTAAGAAGGTTGTCATCTAAACAAAAATTCTATTAGTAAGAGCTGAAAAATCTGCTATGCAGAAAGGATTAATTTCTCAAACCAAAATAGACATAGACAAACACTCATCTCTTCCTGAATAAGAAACCTCAAATTACAGTAACATATTAACAGTTTATCCTTGAAAGAAGCAAATAGCTTTCCATGGCCAGATTTTCTCCTGCTGCTGCAAACATACAAGCAATTTGATGTTATAAACTCATTCCCCAATATCACTTTGCATGCTTAAATCTAAGACCTTTACCCTTCTTGCATATTTTCTCTGCATTACAGTCTGTAAAAAACCTGGTCTGGGATAAGTAACTTCAACATTAGGTGAGCGCAGGGGTTTATTACCTTCTTTCAGTGTAAAGACCCATCTCTGCCGGCTCTCACGATTGGGTGCAAACACATAGAGTATGTAGTTATCGTGTACGATCTGGAGAGGAGAGTGAAGGAGAGAGCAAGCCATTAGAAGCAATCCCACACATGCTGGGTACGATGGAGCCACTGAAAGCAACAGGGAGCAGCCCTCATACCAACAAGTTAAACACAAAATGATGACATGCAAAAGTATAGCAACAGAATCTGTGCAAAAGTATCTCTTAACCTCATTGACTTGATTATTTAATATGGAGTAGAAATTATGATCAAGAAAGAATTCTAGACAAGCACTGATTACAGCATTTCTATGCTGTTAAGAAATGCCTGTGAATTCAGTGGAGATGTAGCAATTTCAATCCGCAGAGGGTTTAGCATGTTACTCGCTGGCTGCAGTTTATCCTTCTAAAGCATCTCTGGGGAAATAGCTTCTGTTTCTGAGTGGTTTCTTGTTAAGATACCTTCACATAAGATCTAAAAGCCCAATTTAGCCTTTTTTTGTATAAATATCTCATGCAACTCCCTGGAGATACATGGATTACTGTTATACTCCAAAGTTTTTAATAGCTTTCAGTAGGATTATAGAGGGGAACAGCAGATGAACAATGAGCAATCAAGATGCTGTTTTCATTAACTTGGCCTTAACGACAAACAAATCAAGGAGGAGAAACACAGAATGTTTCTGAAATTTCAGGCCAGGGAGTATAATCATCACAAGAACTGAATTGGATCACATTTAATGCATGATCTATAGTTCTCTTCCAATATTTATCTCAACAGCTTAATTCCAAATGGGACCTGATCTCTTTGATGCACAGATGTTTTGACCACTGTCTTTGAACAGGGGTTTCTGAAAGAGAGAGCAGCTGGTTTGAAAAGTTTTTCCAGGGGTATAGATGAGGCAAAGGTGATTATGATCTAAAGAACAGGAAACATTTGCTATCTGTTGGCCTGGTGCCCTTGCAGGCACATGCAGACAGCTGTGTGACCCAGTTTTCATGCTGCATAGAGAGAAATTACAACCCCTTTTACAAAAAAACAATAAATAAAATGGAAATAGGGGAGAAACAATTCCCACTTGTTTAAAGTCACTCCTCTTGATATTATGATGTCTTGACAATGTAAGGCAGAGTGTGGAATATGCAGTAAGCAGCTCCCCAGAAGATGTAGTCATAAGCATGCGCAACTGCACAGAATCACTCGTTTCATGCCTCTCTACAAGGGGCTCACTTGCCAGATGAGCCAAACCAACCTGAAAAGGCACTGCTGGTTCCACACCAGATTCACAGATAGGTGCACCTGAGGTATTTTTGTTTAAATCCAGGCAATATAATTTTACAAAACACCACAAACCTGACTGTGGGACAAGCAGGAGCAATTGCCGCAACCTCAGTGGAGCACTGTCCATCACGACTGGTCCACTGTTACCAGCCCACCAGGACTGGTCTCTTTGTTCTTGTCTTGGAGCAGCCTTTCTAGGACATCCCATTCACCAGTTTCTGATGCAAAGGCCACTGAATGTATTTAGTTTCAGCACCACACATGTAAATCAGACAAAACCCTGGGAGGATTCTGTGTGTGAAACATGGTCTTTCTCTGAACATGAGCTAGTGGCATAGCTGAATACTATGTTAAACATGGGATAGGATTAGAAGATCTAATGATCCTTTCCAGTTTAAAACCAATTAGTGTAAGATTTTATTGGCCCTGTTATAAAATGCAGTCTGTGATTCCTCAAACCTTGATCTGCTTTTTCTTCCTGTGGTGTTATTCACCCTGGCATTGGGTTCATTAACAACTCCACTATGAGGGAGAATTTTACTGAAGCACTAAATGAGGTGGTATCTCTCTATCAGTACAGTCACCAGACAGACTCACCTGGAAAGGGTATTTATACTGACAGGGAATGATGATGCCACTTTTCACAATTTCCACACATTTAATCCTGGAAAGCTCCACAGAACCCTTCAAAGTCTTTTTCTTCTAAAAGGCAGAGAAAAACAGTTGGTTAATAATAATGATTGTGAATAAAGCCAACGATTAGACAAGACCGTCCTGTCCATGGGGGATTTCATTTTAATGGTGAAGTAGCAAATTAACTGATAATGTAAAGCGTTTAAAGGTATGAAGAATCATTCTCATATATGGCACCTCCACATGGACTGCACATACACACACATATATGAACATACATACATTTAAACTCAGCACATGGGTTCTTAGTAAACCAGTCAAAACCTTTGATTGAAATTCAAGGTGGCTTTCTCCTTCCAACAAAATGAAATGCCCTTTTAACCAAAAGGAGCATTTTCAGTTTACCAAACTCCTGTTTCATCCTGAAAACTACAGAACAATAAATATTTCATTAAAAAACCATTTGGGTACTGAGAATTCCAAATCTATGCATTTTAGCTCAAATGGAGCATTTTTACTGCATCTGTGTTCCAAGGAACAAAACACTTCTCTGGCTTTGTTCTGTCAGGGGTTCTAGCTAAGCAAAAACTAACAGGAAACTTTGAAGTAAATAACAGCCTCAAATATTTGCCAACAAAACTATTTTTCTGGCAGCCTCCGTTGCATTGTTATTTATCATATACCAGATGCCCAGATAATGCTATGGGCAGTTAGGAAAGGGTAAGAAAAGAACAGACATCCAAGTATCCCAGCTACCTCGGTGTACCCTATTTCCTACTGCTTTTGCAAGAGAGGAGTGAGGTGGATGCTGCAAATGGCAGGCAGGAGCTGAGCTGAAGCTTGGTGTCTGGTGCACGCTTCTGAAGGATTCACTACAAATATGTTTGCTCTTTAGAGGCAAACTGGTTTCCTGTTTTGCTTTGTTTTCAGTAGGGATTAAACACCTGCTGCCTCCCAGCTCAGCTTTGTGACAGTGTGATGAAAATTGGTGAGATTTATGAACCCCAAAACACTGCAAAAGCTTCTGTTTCTGCAGGATAGAGCATGAACTGCAGTGACTGAGTTGTACCTGTCACAGGTTATCACTCAGAGACACAGCAAGACTCTGGCAACTTTCTTCCTCTCCCTCAGACCTACAACACAACCCATTGTGTGCTTCACCCTCCAGCTCCCTTCTTCCCTATGTCACTGTGACCCTGCAGCACTGTCCTGCTGGTGACACTTGTCCCCACTGCTGTGCTGACCCTCACTGCTGCTCCATTGCTACCTTTTGCCATTGAAGTTAGCCTAAAACAGTGAAAAGCTGATACCACTGGAGATGGGGTGAGGTTTGCCTTAGTATGCTGTCAACGGCCTCAAACCAGAGAGACCTCAAAGCTCCTCAAACCTCATTCTTGCACAGCTGGCTGGGTATTTTGCCTGTGTATAATTGGACTTGAGGAAAGAGAGGGGAAATTATTGCAGTGTGGTCTCACATTGCTCTTGCTGGATTTTGCTGGTGTATTTGGTTTTGTATTTGTATTTGCTTACAGTTAAACCAGTGCCTCTGGATTCACTGCCAGGACTGTCTCCTGTAGACAACATCTTCACATGTAGGTCTATGGGATGAATTGGGTTATTTTTACATCAATAAACCCAAGGCTGTAAAGCACCCCTAAACATAAATACCAATGAAATGTCAAGAGTATTGCCAAGCCTTAGAAGACCTTACTGCACTCCATTTTCACCATCTATTTTCTTTTATTCTCATCTATTCCTGTCTGTCTTTCACAGAGGAAGCCAAACTTGGCTTCCTCTGTCTTTTTGCCACAACCTCCTCTATCATTTGTCCTGCCCCTGGAACTTCTACCCTTTTGATGAGACTCAAAACCATTTATTTTCTGCAACAGCCTTCAATTTTGGTAGCACTGAACCATCCTTCATCTTATTCCTTTGAAGTCCCAGGGCTTAACCACATACAGTCCTCCTGTGAGGCTTTAGGAAGCCAGTCACACATGCTGTTCTTTCACTGCAGGTTGTTGATGTATTTCCAGACTCTGCTGAAAGATAGGGCTCAGCCTTCTCAAGGAGCATTGTGCAGTCATCCTGCATCTCTCATCACCTACTGTGCTCCTTTTAATCACATAATTCAGAAATGGAAGCTCCTCATGTCCTCATAATCTCATGTTGCAGTGCAATGGCAGGGTAGGTCTCACAGCCAGTGCATTGCCTGGTAGATCCTCAGCATTGGGACTTTGTTGGCAAAAAGCAATTACAGCCCTGTAGCAGCACAAACAACTGGAAATACCACTCACAAACCAGGCACTGACCAGAAACTTGGCTGGAAACTAAATATATCCCTGCTTTTGTGATGCTTGACTGCACCTTAATCCAACAAAAGCAACTGGGCCATTTGGAAGGGAGTGGAGAGGAAAAGCCTCTTAAAAATGGTCTCCAAAAAACCTCACAGGCTTGTTCCCAAAGGGGGGACTCAGAACATGCTGATTAATCTCTGTTTGTTGTTTTCAGTCTGACAGGAGTATAATTACAGATATATTTTAGCTGATCAGTCAGGAGAAGCATCAGTGGTCTTAGTGTGTAATGTGTGTGTAACGATAAGCAAGGCATGCTGCTGCCGGTGTGCTGCGGATCAGTCCATCCTGTTTTATCTCGTTTGGTTTGTTATTGGCAACATGGCAATTCTGGGGAGGTGAGCTGACAGCCCTGAACAGAACCAGGTTCATCACAAGCCCAACACATTACTGTCTCCATTTTTGCTATTTCACCTCCTCTTGCCCAACAGCTCCAGCAGCTCTTCCACTGATTAATCCTTTAGTTTGTGCCTACTGCATAAACCAGGTAATCCCAACAGTCCCTACTGGCCTTAGCTACTTGGACAATTGACTATGGGACAATTGACAGCCATAACCTGTGATTCTGAAGGTATCTCATGGTGCTTGCTCAGGGAATAAGCTGCCTGGCATCTACCACATGCAGAGACATGGAGCCCATGGTGAAAGGTCAGAGAGCTGTCAGCAGCGGCTGCAGGTGACAGATCTGAGCTGTGAGAACACTTTCTGAGCGTGGCTCTGCACTCTCAGGCTTTGTGAATGTCTAAGATATTGTAAGATATGGGCTCTGCAGTCTGAGGAATTTGCTACTTTCTGGCTAACGCTTTGCTGTTGCTATTTGTGAAGCCCATTCATCAAATGCTCTGCACCAAGCACTTTGGCTGAAGGTCTTTTGGTGGATGCTTAAAGGTTTTGCTGAACCCCACTTATTTACCAGCGAACCCTGGCAAGAAAAGTAGGCACCAGTGCTGGAGTCAGAGGCAAGGGAGGGAAGCCAAATGCTAGGGAGAGGTAAGGCAGGGATGGGCAGAGCCTTACCTCAAAGAGCACAGGAAGAGAGAGGAGGCAGCATTTGCTGGCACAGAAAGGCAGTCTGCCATGCTTCATAAAGCTCCCTTGGTTCAATAGTTGTATTAAGAACTTGTTTCTTTTGTGCTGGTGAGGGGAAAACCAAGCAATTAAGTGTCATATGACCCATTGTCACTACCAGGGGCTCTCTACATTGCACCTAGGCTTTCCTTGTCCTGCATTGCTGGGTGTTTGTGTTCACATCTCCATCTCCTTGTACTTCATCCCCATTGCCTGTGTGGTCCTTCCTTTGCAATGCTGGCTGAAGCAGGAGGTCAAAGGAAAGCTAATTTATAGCTGTGGAGGAGCAAGGCAGGAAATTCTAGTCCTCTGTAAACTCAACCACAAAAGTGTTTCAATCAGCCAGAGTGTTTAATGACCTTCTCTGTAGGGTCAGGGTATTTTTGCAAGGATCTGAGCTAAACTTCATTCCCTGCTTTCACTTACTGTCTTGACTAGAAGGAGCCATACTTAATTGGTGATTAAGTGTATGTCGGTCTTTGCCTTGGCACTAGGCATGACCTGCTTTTCCTGTGTCACCTGCACTCCAGCTGCGCTCAGTGTGCCCCTGCATAGGGCCAGAACCTGCTCTGGGGTCTCTGTGGGCCTGAGGAGGGTTTTTTATCACTATATACAGTCCCTCAGGAACAAACAGGAAAACAATAAGAGCAAAAGCCTCGACTTTTGCATTCCCCTGGGATAAAGTGCATGTCACTGTGAAAAGAGGCTTGCATGCACGTTAAGGTATTTTTAGAGCAATGGGACTGCGTGCTTGTGACATGAAATCTTTGTTCTTGGCTTTCAAGCAGGGGCTTGTCAATGCTACAGCCAACTTGCCCATCTATAGGTGACAGTCCTGCTCTGAGCGTTGGTCTAATGCTGACCCCATGCACAAAGGCAGACTAAATGAACTTAGGAAGTGCCTGCCAACCAGTATTCCCATGGTTATGTGATCTCACAATAAAACAAAGCTCATTGTGGCAAACAGTATGAACTCAATCCTATCACAGCTCCAACAATAACATTTGAATTATTAAAAAATCCATTTTGCATTTACAGAAGTCTACTAAAGGATTCATTTAATATTGTGCATAGGTTTGTACCTTTTCCACATCTTACTTAAGGTCCCGTTGATTTTAGTACATAAAAATCCATTGATACAAGTGTGATGCAGACAGATGCCAAAAGCCTGATTTCTTTGTGTACTGTATGTGATTAATGTGTATATATGAATAATACACATGTATGCGATATGTCTATCATTAATAAATTAGTTGGAGTTGTGCATCAGAAGACAGATGATATTGCAAATTCTGGCAAGCAAGCGGAACTTGTTGATAAATACATGACAAGTTATGAAGAACAATGCATCCACTCACATGTGTATTTATTTGGAAGGTAGTCTTTAAAACTGTAATTAAATCAATTCTTGTATGAGGATTAGAGCTTCATGACTGTAAGGTATTCAGAATACACAAAGCAATGAGGAATGGCATGATTTGTCACTCTAATTTAGAGGAACACCAAAATAGAGGTCTCTGGAAGAAAAGTCTTAGTCTGTTTATGTTAGAGTCTTGGGGGAAAAACGTCTTTCCAGGGCAGAATGGACAAGTCAGATTCTATGTAGCATAATGGAGGTAGAAGGGACTGCTGGACTGGAACAAAGTGCTGCTTTTGTTACTGGTGGTAGCTTCACTGTTGCAAATTACCCAACATGTAGATAACTCAACAGAAGCGGCTGAAGCATTTTTAGGATGCTGATAGAAAGCTTTTCAGCCAAGTTTATTCCTTTGTTCTCCTGGAACAAGAAACTGAAAGCAAATTTCAAGGCACACTAAAGTGCCATCTTTATATCTGAATATCAAAGATCTGAATGAAAGAGCCCAGGACAAGGCTGACTCATGCTGCTATTTGACCTCCTGAGCATCTGACCAGTGTAGGAAGAATAGTGCTGATGTAAATG
>JBAFWW010059914.1:0-10084 GCA_036873685.1 Agapornis canus | reverse complement strand
TCTGTGCGCTTTTCATTGCTGCCTCTAAAAGCTGGACTCATTTTAGCCCATGAGTGCATGAAGACATAAGTTTAAAGTATTTATGTGCCTGAATTTCCCAGGTGTTGGTGCAACCTTTCCAGCCCTGAAATAATTCTCAAAATGCCTGTATAGAGCAAGGTGCTTATTTCTGAAGAAGGAAAGTTAGTGTAGGAACATGGAGCACTTCTCACCAGTTGATACAGACAGACCCAAGTACTCTTTGCAGGTCTGAGCCATTCCAAGATAGCAGCTCTGATGCAGGGATCATGTAATGGTCAAGGTACCACATTAGTGTGGTACTAGCCCAGAAGACATCTGTCTATTCACTAGGTGTGCCATCAGCCTCAGACATCTGTGCCCCTTTTAGACTACAGCCAGCCTGGAATACAGGGAGAGATGTTCTTTTCTGGCTGTCCTCATCTGGCAGGAATGTGACATGCTGAAGGCTGTGCAAGAACCTCTGCTTAATGTCTGAAATACTAGAACTACCTCTCTTCATTACTCTGTCTGCTAACCCTTACTAGGGATCATAAAGGTTTACTAAGCATCATAAGCCATTAAGCGAATGGGACATAGGTAACCCACCAGTTTAAGTGTTTTGCTATGTAAGGACATCTGAAACTCTGTTCTAGATACCTCTCCAGAGGGATTAATTTATCTGCTGCTTCTGCAGTGCTGCAACAGTACTGGGACTCTGAGAGTATCACATAATGTTGGCATTATCTGTTAGCCTTGTGAGGATCAAACTCATTGAAATAGTTAAGTGATTATTCCCATAAGCTCATTTACTCACATGTACAGTAGCTATAAAATCAGACCCTAGAAATGAAGAATTTTTTGCTCATAGAATTGGTTTGCATGTTCTAATAAAGGCCCTTCTGATGTGTTTTAGTGGAGACGGAGGCTGAATACATGTGCCTGTTATCAGGGCTTTGCTTTATGTTAAGACAGCCCTGCATTGTGCACTGCATAATGAATTCCAGAAAACACTGCTTCTTATTGTTGTCAGTTATTAGGGGCTCATTCTCCTAATGAGATATGTAAATATCTTTTAATTAACATTAATGGCAATGGTGTGCTTGGCCCCTGAGGAGAACAGTGCTTTCTGTCTAGCTATGGCCATTACAACAGAAATGCCATTCCAGTTATTGCAAAGATTTGCTTCTCTGATGTCAGTTGTCTGGACAGCTTCTGATATAATTTACAGAATTATCCCTATACCCTTCTGACCTGTTTAATTTCTTGGCTTGAACTGCTGCAATAAACTCTTAAACATCTTTTTTATACCTATGATGTCAAAATGCAGAGAAAGGGACTGGGTGCTAAACCCTTTTAAATACAGGCTAAACATGTAAGCCTGGGTTTAACAAGTAAGTGCATGCTTTACTTTAAGCCACCCAATTGAAATCAGTGTGACTTGTCTAGCTGTTAAGCAGTTCATTATTGTTTTACATGACTCTATGCACAGGCTGTTATTACTGACTGACCAGGGACTGGAGAGGTAGGTACTGTACAGTACTGAACTGAGTATGGTATGATACCAGACAGGTTGGAAAGGGGTTCTTAAAGAAGACTCTTACAGCAAACATCTACAGAGATTCCCCTTAAAAAATACATACTTTAAAAGCTCAGATGTTGCTGGCCCCATCTCTATGGAGTAGTACACATGCCTGAGGATACCCCCCCATCATGGCAGCCAGCTGGCAGAGAACAGCAATGTCCCTATTGCTTTGCTCTAAATCTTCAGAGCAGAGCCACATGCAAACTGCCTGCTGGCAATGGTGACAGTGTGTACTAGTCCCTGCTGGCCCCACAGATTTCTGGAGAGTAGTCTCTATGGCGCAAACCAGTGCCAAAGAATGAGCACTCCAGATCACTGATTTTAATGCCTGTGCACACTCCTCAGTCCTAGTTCACTCAATGGGATGGGAATAGCCCATGAGTCAGGCAGGTCCTGTAAGTTTCCCTTCACTAGCTGTGAACTCAATTGCTGGGGGTTCATTCTGTTCTCAGCACAAAACAAGATGAATATTGCATGGGCTGCCCTAAGCTTTCCTCTCCAGAACACCGTGACCTGACCACAGGGAGGTCTCACCAGGATGGATTCATTTTGGGGAAGATTACGGAACAGGCTGAGGATTGGTTCTGGGAGTATTTCACAAGACAAGCTCTTTGCTCTCAATTTCATACGAGTTCTCCTGTTCATGTAACAACCTGATGTTGACAGTTTGTGTCACAAAAAAAATCAGCTTTGCAAGCAAAATCAGCCCCATAATTAGATATACCCACCATCCCTCAAATGTGTATATGGGCCTAAAGTACACCTGTGTTTACGTATACGTGCCTACACATATATAATACGTACATGTTCAAAATGCATAACATGTAAAGTAGATAAGATACCAAACCCTCATCTCACCTAATTGAAGAATAGGGGAGAAAATTTCCAGAGACACTCCCATAGCCTCTGAAATCTATGTCCCACTGAAAGTCACCAAGTCAAATTTTCCGAGCTATTTCAGTGTCTCAAGACGCTGACAGACACCTACGGTGACTCTGCAAATGTGCCCATGCAAAGCCTATGTTGAGTTCATCTCAAGTCCACCAAGACTCAGAAAGAGACAAGGAAAATCAGTTGTGAAGATTTCTCTAAACGCCTACAGCAGAATCGGATTGATACTTTGGAAAATTTAACCCAGAATAAGTGAAATAGTTACAGTGGAATTTAAAATCTTTAATAGCATTTGAAAGATAGTTTGGAGAGCAAAGAGAGTCTCAAACCAAATATACCATGTGCAGCAATGAATATTATCCTATTTAAACACAGAGTTAAGAAAAACACAGTCTATAAAATAAAAGCAAGAAAAACAATTTGTTGGGCATATTTGAGAGAAATAACCTGCAAGTAAAAATAGCTATTAACCATTAAAGTTGTTATCCAGTCTCAACTAGGCTATGATAAAATACAAAGGCACATGCACTATGCTATGAAGATCACTTTTCTCATTGGGTTCAATTTAATTTAATTCTCTGCAACTGATCAAGATTAGATGGTCTGAAGTTTCCAGTGCTGTATAGCGAGGCAGCACGATCCCCAGTTCTGCTCTTCATACAGTAACAGTGCCTAAACATAATGGATTAACAGCATGTTCAGCGACGGCTGGAAAACAAGCAATATTATTTACAACCATAATGAGGCTCAGCAAACATCCACCTAAATAGAAGGAAACAATTCTCATTTCACTAGAACACTTAGCACAATGGGGTGCTCAGATTGACTTCTAATTTTATTCATATTTGGTAAACCAGGGAAATGCAAGCTTAAGGAAACAAAGCCTTGTCTGAGCTCGGGTCTTATCATCGCATCCTTTCTGAAGCTAATGCTGAAGACGAACCATGTTACACATGGCAGCTGAATTTCTGTTAAAAAGCAAGACTGTCTCCTACCAGCTATCAATCAGTCTGCTGCCCTGAAGGGAAGAAGGAGGGTGAAGATCTGTGGATGACTTTTTTAGCAGATGTAATTAGGGTACATTTGTCATCTTTATAATACACCACTCCAGGTCACTGCTGTACCCATGTGAACTGCGAGGCACAGGCTCACACAGCTATTACACACTCCAGTTACAACAGCCAGTTGTAAATGCCTGCAACAAAACTAACTCCCTGCTATAAAACAACAAAGTAGTCTTATTCCTCTGTGCACACCAAATGCCCACTGATCACCTCTGATTTGACCATTCTGCAATTTTCAGTGAATGGTGCTGTAGTAAGGACCAGAAAAGTTAATAAAATTTAACAAAGATTATGCTTCCCTCCATTAGCATCCTTCCCTTCATTATTCTGTTACAAAAGATAAGATGGCTGACGTACCCCATGGCGATGTTCATAGTAAGCCAGCTTGGATTTGGTTAAGACAAAGAAGCGCACTTTAAAGTTGGAAGGTGAAGTCCTCCTCTTCTGCTGGGATTTTTTGATCAGCAGTTCCTCTAAGAGCACACAGTTATTCATGGCTGAGCCAAGAATGGTTGTCTCCCAGGACATGGGGTGCTGGTCCTAGGTGCTCAATGCCTGTCCAAGAAAGAGACACAAGAAAGAAGACAGTTAAGTAACTAAAAAAGGTATTCAAAAGGCAGCGTAGGTGCCTTGAGCTTTATCTTCCCATCTACAGCAAAGCTTCCTTTCTGTCAACCCATAACCACATCCTCTCTGAAGTCATAAAATGAACAGCAAATGTTGAAATACACGCTAAGGTAAATGTTGTGGAAAAAATAACACTTGAGGGACATTCAGTAGATGTGAGTCAATGATTAAGGTTTAATTAAAGGGGTGTGGCATGATGAAGCATCTGTCTTTTGCTCTCCCATACAGTTTGCAATGCACACACTGAACATGGATGTACAGGATGAGTGTCTCTATTGGCCTCCTAAAAGTAGGTCATGCATCGATACTGGTTTTGCAAAGGACTGGTGCCTTCCCATTTTGAGTATTTAACAGTTGACTGTGTGTCTCATACAACTTATTTTGAGGAAGTTTCCCACATACCATGAAAGTTCCTAGTATGTTAGCAAAGAAAATGATATCCAGAATATACTTGTATAAGGAATGATAAAGAATTGTAGTTGTTAGATATTTAAACTCAAAACAAATGGTTACAATAACTGATAACTAATCAGTTATCCCTGGTTACTACTTATTGATTACTGACTGCTTCAGGTGCAGCCTAATTAGGCTGTGGCTGGATTCTCCAAGAGGCACAGAACAACGTGCCTCTGCAGATGCAATCAAGTCCAGTGTAATCAGCAGTGAGGTGAGCACAAACATCAAACCAAGCACAGCTGGATTTCTCAGACTTCAGGGCACCATTCAGGGCAGTCTGCACCAGGCTAAATACAGAATTATATATAAAAAAATAGCATGTACTAATGGAGACAGCACAACAGCACTGTTAAATTTTAAAACAAACGCAATTCATTTTCTCTGCTCTTTCATTTTTAATATGTTGTGTATTTTGTTTTTTTAATTAGTGATGTATAATTGTATTGGTGATATATAACTGTATTGGTGATGTATAACTGTATTGGTGATGTATAACTGTATTGGTGATGCTATTGAGGTTTGGAGAGATGGAGTCTGGTGGGATGCAGGGAAACTGCAATAAGTATTTTCATTAGTTTGGTACTTCTGAAAACTGTTCCAGTATAAATCATTCATCAGTGCTGACTTTTGGCTTTAGTTTAACATAGCATTAGGGTGAAAGGAGGTAGCTCCCTATTGCTGTTGTGTTTTTAGGACTCTTTGCAAGCTCCAAAGAAGACACTTTTTTATTTTACATTTAGTTTGTGAGGAAAACTAAATCTGAACAAACATCAGAATTGCAAACTGTTTAACTGAATACTCGGATTTTAAAAGGCAAATCAGAGACAGGCTTGGGAACTATATTTCTCAATAGAATGTATTGGCTACCCCTTTCGAAAAAAGGACTGGCATATCCCTTCCTTGTTGTTCTATGTTATATTGTTCAGGCAGCATGTCCCATGGATCATCAAACATTCCTTACCTATTTTGTTAAATGCTAATTGAGAACCTGTATTTGCCATAAAAATACAATTTAAAGGTAGAACTTGACATACAGATCTGTAAGAGAATTTGCTAAAGGTGATGCTGTATAATGGAACCGAAGCAAGGAGAAACACGTTGTTGGCCAGTTGATGACTATATGTGTATCTCTATATGGTGGTCTTGCTGAAGACAAGGTGCTGCTTTCTCTGACACATAAGTCTAGCAAAGTTGTTTCATTTCTTGGCAGAGTGACTGAGTTCCAAGGAACTCTTGTGGTTGAACAAGAGAGATAACACAAGTCTGTGATCTCCTGAAAAATAGTCACTGCTGTCAAGGGGGATTTCATACCAATTTGTAGACTAGGACCGATGCTCAGGCCAAATTTCCCCATTCTACAGACAGTTTGCCTTATGCATAAATAAAAATATCAGTCTGCTGGGTCTTCTGAAATTGCTGTCTGTGTAAGACAGCAGCTGTCCAGATACTTCCAGACCTTGTTTAACTGCTCGAACCCCTAAAATATGGGGCCACATTTGTATACACATCACTTTTCACACACTTGAGAATATGCTGATTTAAATTATGCTCAGAGATCCTTTCTTGTAATTAATAAGCCAAAACACGGACAATAAAGTGTGTGCCCCAACAAACTATGGATTTTGCCATGCTAGCAGCAGTGAACCACCCCCCCCCCCATCTTGACCTTACAAGTATTTTGTTTGGTTGTTGTGAGTACACATGAATCTGTACCCACAGTTTGTCTCATCATTGCATGTTTAGCTATGAACACTTATTTAGGACTATGTTATTCTTCCTAGCTTGTGCCAAGGGGGTTTGCAGTCTGTTGGCAGGGATGGACACATCTTCTCAGAAAACTGAATATAAATAGAAAGGCAAGCGTGTGACGTTGCAGCTCTGCAGAAAAAGGCATGCAGGACAGCAAAGAGATGAGAAACCAACACATAGACCTCTGAGGGGAGCAGGGCTGCTGCAGATGAGAGGATGTGGGGGGGAGAAGAGATTCAACAGGGTGGTAAGTAGTGGGGGGAGAGCTAGGAAATTCTTTGAATGTACTGACTGGCAGCTTGATTTCTTCATGTGATAAGAGATGAGTTAGTGAAGGGACATTGAAGAGGGGAGTGACTGGATCAAATGTTCAGATAGGGGACTTGGCAACTGTGCTTTATTTGGTGTAAACATGGTACAAAGCTACATGTTGTATGAGATCTGATGGGAAGATGCTGAGAGGGTCAAGGCAAGTGAGAAAGAAGGAGCTCCTTCTGAAAGAGCAATTGGCTCTGCACATGAGAGAACAGAACAGGCTGAGCTGCTGTGAAAGTGAAGGAACAGATTTGATACAACAGATGTAGAAAGACACACATAGTTGTAAGATAATAATAAAAGATTTTGGCCTGAAGTGATAGAGAATCTGGCAAGATTTAGCAAGCCAGGTGAGCCATTCTGATATATCCATGGTGAGTTCAACCAGATGATGGGGCACCTAAGGTATTAGACAGGGAAACAACTGAGAATGACCATAAGGAAGGAAACAAATGAACACAGCCAGATTTGGGTGCCATTAATAGAAACACAGGAGTTGTTCTCAGTGCGAGCTGTTAACTATTTCTGTTTTGCAGTATTCTTATCAACTGGTAACTCTCCATTGTTGAAGTGGGGAGGAAGGTAGAGACTGACTTATTTTTGTATCCACTCTTGCCACAGAGCTACCCCTTCATGTTCCTTTTTCAGTTTAATCACAAAGCCCATGTGTAGCAAACATACAAATATTTAAGTGTAGCAAGCTAAAACCAGAACAGTCTAATGAATATATGGCCAGGTTGACATGTATATACAAAAACATATGACCTAAGAATTGTTTTTATATTTAGTTATACATTTATGAGAGAGTAATTGCTTATGTGTATTTGAATTCTATTTAATTCCAAAGTTCATGATTTCTTGTTCAATTTTAAAAGAAAATGTTGCTTTCATGACATAAATCATAGATCATCATCCACCTGGGTGACTAACAGGTTATAACCCTTTTAAACCAAGGATTATATAAACAAAAGTCTCAGTCATTTAAGGGCTTCAGGATTATTCTACACTAAAGCAGGAGATAATATATATATATATAAACTATATAGATAAATTAACTATATTATATATATATTAACTATAGAGACATATTGTTAATATATGTAGACAATATGTCTCTATAGTTAATATAGTTAATCTAATACAGTGTTAATATACTATATAGTTAATATAGATATTATATATACTATATATAGATATATATAAATATCTGTATTAACTATATATATTAATATATATTAATATATATATTAACTATATGTCTATAAATATAAAACTATATAGTTAGGTAGAAATACATCTGTTGTCTATGATCAAGTTGGTTGCAGAGCTGGAAGATGTGAGAAGTCTGTAGAACTCTACACACAAACAACATAGCCTTCCTGAAAGGGCTCCTTGGGTGAGCAGGGATATCCCTCTAATGCAGGAATCTTTTTTCTGGAACCTGACCTTGTATGACAGTGCAGTGATGCACTGAACATATAATCAAACTTCTTTTGTTCAAGACTTCTGATCACTATGCACTGCATCTATGCCATGCAATATGAATTAAATGGAAAGGAATTAAATATAACTGTCCTAAGTATCTTAAAGCCACTGCAAGTTTATCCCTTAAGATGAGGAGACAAAGCCTCATGAATTTTCTAGCTATCCTACATCTGCTAAAGTGCTTTCATAAAGCCTGCTACCATGTGTCCTTTGATGCTTTTCCATCCATATGCAGGAAAACCTGAAATATTTTAGATGTCTCAGATTCAAGTTTGAGCTGCCGTGTTCACTGAATACTCCTGCGTGCGGGCAAATTGAGGTTATAGAGGAAGTTGTTACCAACTGTGGCCTCAGTAGGCTCCTTCCTTTTCTTTTCATCATCTGTGTTCTTCCCTTGTTTCCTGCAAATTGCTCTATTTCTACTCTGAAAATGTTAATTTAGGGATTGGAGTTTTTCTTAGGGGATTTACCCAGGTTATGCAGTTCACACCTCTTTCGCTGCAGACTGTGGAAATCTCCCCACCCGCACATCCTGCTCTGATACTGATGCTTATGTCCTGAAGGCAGCAGAGAAATTTATAAGGCTAAATATAGATATTTTTTGTTTTCATAAAGAAAACCCAAAACAGACCGGAAAGCTGCAACCATATCTTCTCTCTCATAAAACAACCTGTATACTTCTCTTGTGTGTAATATTTAGGTCAGGTTTAGTGCCTGGGTGCCAGCTCTTCCCTTTCACTATTATGATGATTATCATTCAACTTCCAAGCTTCTAGAATGCCACCCATTTTGCCACTTTGCTTTTTGAGAGTGTGAGAAACTCTATTTAGGTTACTCAGCTGTCTTGCTGCTTTGGCAGTTCATTATCATGCCAATAAACATGTCTCCAGTAGATGCAAAGAGCAAGACAAAAAGCTGCACAAAAAGAGAAGAATGTGCCAGATGCATCCAGCTTCCATCTACATCTTACAACTGCACCTTTGAATCCACTCACACTGCCCCCAGTGACCAAGGAGTTGCTCTTGTAGAACCAGAGCAAGATTCTCCTGTGAACTCTTTGGAAGCCCTGGGAAACTAGATGCCTTGTTCTGAGCATCTGCTAGGAGGATGCAGTGAATTATCTGTAACTTGGATGCCTGAAGTGAATCATTCCCAGGCTTACTGATGCTGGCAGTAACATAGAGAATACGTCTTAAACTGGTGAGCTTTCACAGGGTTAGGACAGGCTCTTCCCTGATGAAGGTGCAAATAATCCTTTGCTCAGCTTTTCTTTCTTAGGCAGAAATGCAGAAAGAGAAAAAACAACCCTTAGTTTCATCAGGTCATACAGAAACTGGGAATTTTTCCAGCTCCTTTCTCTAGTGCCTGCCTATCATGGTTCCTGTCTATTACCATTTCCTTCTGAAGACAAAGGTGAGACTTACACACTGCTGGCAAAACTGCAGTGCTGCAAACCTCATAGTGTATTCTGGCAATAAGACATGTTTGCAGTTACCCAGGATGCTGATGGCTGCATAGGGGTTACTTCTCCATGCCATGAAGACATGGTTTTTGAGACATATTCATTTACAAGCTAGCATAGGCAGTCACTACAGGTATGTGACCAAGTATAGACCCAGCATTAATGTCTGGCTTAAAAGTCAGGTAGGGGGTTGCTTCCAGAATCAACATCAAGACTATGAGCATAGGAAAGAGTGTTGGTTGATTCTATCAAAATGTGCTTGGATTTTGAGCCATGTCAATTTATTAACATGTTTCATTGCTGGATAATCATGAAGGCTCTGTGATGAGATCTGAGTCTATTTCAGTCTGATAATAGTAGCAAGAAACAGTCCTACTGTTGCATGAGGTGGGCTGATTCCAACCTCATGAAGTTTAACCATGCCAAGTGCAAGGTCCTACACCTGGGTGGGAG
>JBAFWW010059913.1:0-13815 GCA_036873685.1 Agapornis canus | reverse complement strand
GTTCAGTCAAAACACAGCTACTAAGGAGGAGAAAAACTGACTGCAACTGCTGAACACAGGACAGGTCTCCACACAGCCTTCTCTTATCCAGGCTCAACAGTCCCAACTTTCCCAGCCTGTCTTCATATAAGAAGTTCATGTCATGGGCATATTAGGAAATAAAAGCCTTTAGATAACTTTTTTTAAGACTTCAAAACTTACAGAAAATACTGTTCCAGTATTTAAAGGGTGGTTACTAAGCAGAAGAAGACTTCCTTTTTACAAGAAGTCACATGGAAAAGATGAGGAGTAATGGGCACAATTTACTCCCAGGGAGATTCTGACTGGACACAAGAATATAATTTGCCACAATGAGAGCAACCACTCATTGGAATAATCTCCCCAGGGAAATGGTGGATTCCCCAACACTGGACATTTCTAAGATTCAGCTGGACAGCATGGTGGAACAGCAAGTCTAGGTCATGCTTTGCTTAGAAAGGTTACATCAGATGAGCCTTGAGATCCCTTCCAACACGGTATTTTATGATCTATGATTCTATGAAAAAATCGCAAGTGAAAGCAATTTGCTAGGTACAACTTCAATTAAAAAAAAAAACCTCACAAAAAAAACCATCACCAAACCCCCACAACTTTTCTATTCAACCATTTGCTGTTCTTACTTGTAAATGGATTTGTAAAACAGGCTGCACTATCTCCAACTTCAACTGTTACAATCTAGTTTCCTGCCAGGAGGTTCAGCTGAGAAGTAATAATGCCATAACCTAATACAGACAGACATATAATGGTGTAAATCTCTTAAAAAATAATGCATGCATTGAGTGATAATCGTCATCTTTTTCCACTCAATGACTTTCCTTATTTAATTCATCAACAAAAAAAAACAACCAACCAACAAACAAAACTCTCCCCCTCCAAAAGAAAACCAACCTGAAACAAATGAGGACAAAACAGAACGAAACAAATAAACAACCCTCCAAAACCTACTAAACAAAAAATTACCAGTAGCAAAGGATTCATTAATTCAAGCATGTTTGCAATAGATGAATAAATCTAGCATGATTCTGCATGATACATAGTACTAATTTATTTATTTTACCATTCTATTCTAAACAGTTTGTTGGTTAGATATTTAGAAAGCTTTTATAGTTAGATAATGAATAATATTTTTCTGTATAATAATAATGTAGAATGAAAGGCATACTTGTATGTACATCACTGTTATCTCTAAAGAACTACTGGAGTTTACCTATACAGGATAAGCATAAAACCCTACTCTAATTTGTCAAATAAGAGAATGAATTGTGTCTTCAATTTTTATTTATTTTTTTTTTTTAACAGATTACATTTGTGGTCAAAAGTAATCTTTCTGCCTCCAGCTATTTCATATTAGTCAGAGAAAGTGTAGGATAAATGATACATACTGGACAACTTTACAGTGATAAAACATATGATGATGCTCCACAGAGTAAGATACAAGGAATGCATTGGGCTCAAGTTTCAGCTCACTCAGAGTAGTCAACTGCATATGTTGACCTTTGTCCAACACCTTTCACCAGTCACATCTGTGCTCTCACAGGAGTGAACTTAGGTTTTTAAGCTAACACCACTTTTAAACTTAAGTGTGATTTCTTTACATATTATGCTAACTACATTTGTCTTTTCTTGTCAGTCTTCACTTAACAATCCTCCAGTGCCCTTTGAAGGGCCAATTTAATCACTTCCAAACTGAACTGAGAACTGCTACAGCTGCTGTCATTCAGCAAGAACAAATTTTAGTCAGGACCCAGAAGACCTTCTCCAGAACAAACATGCCATCTTTAGAGGCCTTAAATGAACTAAGTGGTCCTTTCTGGGCCTCTATCCTTTTTTCTTCATGAGGCATCTCATTTTCAAGATACATATTGATATAAAAATGTAAAGCCATGAAATGAAATTTGGTGGGAAGAATTTATGAGGCACTAGTGAGACTGATCTTCCATGTTAATAAACAATTTTGAAAGTCCTGCCAAGGAAACAATCACTACTGGAAACATTTTAATTTATAGGCAGTAAATCACTAGAGACAGAAAGTTGCTGGCATGGACAAAGTGTCAGCAGACTTTTTTCTGTGGTTCTCATTCTTTCTTAGAGGGTTATCATTGCCCACTGTAATCTATCCACCTTTTTGGAGTGGCCAGTGAGCTCACAGGACAAAGATATTTTTTGTGGTAATTATAATACACTACTTACTATTTATTCAGCACCAAAGAATAACCAAAGACATCCATGACTGTTCTTGACACATCTTCCCCAACAGTGCTTTAAGGCTATCCGTATTCTTTTCAACTGACATCCAGTGGAGTCTGTATCTGTGTAAAGAACAGCCACTTTTCTAATACAGAACCAGGTCAGTTTACTGGACAGCAACAGGTTGAATGGGACTTTGAGCAACCTGGTCTAGTAAAAGGTGACATTACCTATGGCAGAGGGGTTGGAACTAGATGATC
The DNA here is from genome assembly GCA_036873685.1 of Agapornis canus. Taxonomy (NCBI): domain Eukaryota; kingdom Metazoa; phylum Chordata; class Aves; order Psittaciformes; family Psittacidae; genus Agapornis; species Agapornis canus. The sequence goes on along the minus strand of JBAFWW010059913.1, from coordinate 11,329 downwards.
TTTAAAGTCACTTGCAACCCAAACTAGTCTATGATTCTAAAATTATAGCTGACTGTGTTATCAGAATTATACAAAATACTTAGCATACTGTTGTTAGTTACAACTTTGGTATGTAACTATTTGGTATATAACTAATTATTCCAGCTGAGTTCAAGGCAAGCTTTTTTTTTTAATTCTATCCTGATTTTTACATGTAATAGACCTCTGCCTTGGCTACAAGCAACTAGAAAGATAATGCCTTCCTCAGTCACAGGCACAGTCACAGTCTGATTAATAAACACAGTTAGGAAGGGCACCTGGAGAGGAAAAAAAACCCATAATATCGCTTATAGCACAGATTCTTCTTAATGTTAGAATGGGTGGGAATGATATTATAAATAACTTTGGAAGCACATTCTTAATAAGAGAGGGCAGGCTTACAAACTTCTTTAGTCTCCAAAAGGTTTTTCTTTCATTTGCCTACAGGAGGAAAATAAAACATAGCTCATAAATAAAAGTGATTGATCAAAGTTGATGGAGAGAATTTGATTTTAAAAACACTGTTCCCACATTAACTCTCAGAGGATCAAAGGGTGAACTAATCCTTGTTGCAAACTTAGAGCCACACTTTCTTTCTAGTTTAAATCACTCGAAACAAATTGGTAGCTAAATTTCCACGATAAAATTTCCAAAACATTTTCAAAACAAGCAACAAATCCTATCAACTCAGAAAGCAGACGTTCTTTAGAGCTGGTTATTTTTAATAGTAAGTTTGCTTGCAGAGGATTTACATTGTACAGTTCAGCACCGGGCAAGGGCCAAAATGAGCTCCAGCCCAGTATCCTCTACATAAAGCTTGTTGCTATCACTACTATATGCTGAAGTTTGCAAATGTGATTGTCATGGCTTGGCAGCTAATATTCCTTTGTTTTCTTCTTCCAAAAGATCAACTGGCCAAAAGGAACACATTAAGAACAACCAATCAGCAAGCAGTGGCATTTAAAAATCCTCAGTCTGTATTCAGAAACCTAAATAAACAATTCGGGCTTGGAATGTATTGAGTGTCCGTGCATTCCAGATGACTGCTGACCAACAGCATTTTCAAAGACAAATATACAATTGTATTCTGAAAGAGTGGCCTTTTTTTATCTTCTTTCTAATTTTATTATCTCTTTTAAAATATTAAACATTAAAATCTTGTGTGTCATTTGTGCCAATACACTTATTATAGAACCTCTTTCATGGCAGTGGTGCTTTAAACTAGTAAAATGGAAACCTAATTTTCAAATGAATTTATATGGTGTTGATTAAAGTTACCAATTCATGTGCTAGGAGCATTAACTTTTCTAAGGGAATGAAAGACTTTTATTAAAAAAAAAAAAATCAAAAAAAAAATCAGTATTTAGATCCTCAGTCAGATTTGATGCTGGTAGAGCTAGATTCATTTCATATATGAAAGATAGTACCTCATGTTTTAAAAAATGCGTAACTAAGAGAGATATAGTACAATATGGTTTCTTTCATGACAGGAAGCCTCAAATGTCAGTACATGATTTAAACAGGAAAAAAAAAATCTAAAAATTCTATGTAAAGCGAAAAAATAATATAGAAGAGACAGGAAGTATGGAAAATTCTACATAAGCTATTTATAACTTTAAAGACTCATTAATGCTGATTTCTTCTTAGTATTAGAAAGTATACTGTCATACTGGATCTAGTACATGTTTCAGCCATTAAAAAAAGTCTGTTGATGTGTCTGAATACTTTGCTACAGTTCCTTATTTTTTTATCTTTTGCCACAAAGACCTTTTTTTTTAATTGTTCAGATTCAAATTGGGGAAAGGAAGGGGGGGGGGGTAGGGTGGAAGACTTTTTTTAATGGTTCATAACATTTTTGTTCTAAAACTGACTCACAGTGGTTTGCGCAGAACTTTCAATGTTCTGCTGAACCTTTCCCTTATGATTTAAAATCTGTGAATGGGTGCCAATCAACTGTAAATATACATTTATCACAATATTCATTTACCAAAACGTGTTCAAAACTGTATGATCACAGATTCTTTTTCATATATCAGCTCCTAGCTGTGATTTTTACTTGTCCTTTCTAAAGTCAGCTCTTTGGTTGCTCTGATTTATATCAGTGGACTACTTCTGATAGGGGCTGCTGCAGTACCTTTGAGCATAAACATGATATTTCCACTTGCTTTGAATTCTCACAACCAAGTATTCTTTCTGAACTTGAAGTTTTATGAGACAGAAGGTCATATTACACAGGCATTTGGTGGTAGAGCACTCATTTGGGTAAAGAAAAAACCTTACTGTTAGGTTGCACTTCAGCCATGGCAGTACAGAGACATGAGCAATAAGTGTCCTTCAAATATAAAGGCAAGATCCATGGCACAGCTGGAATCCATATAGTACATATGGGTTCTCATCTAGAACAGTGTGCCCATCTTCTTACTGTGAAAGTCTCCAGATCATGTTATTCTTTGGACAGTGCCACAGGTTTTTTCTTCAAATTAGGTGGAATGGGTGAAAACCAAGCTAAGGGCTTGTAACTCTACTATTGAAGAGTTTGTATGATTGCAGATGAATTCATGACTCCATGTCTTTGTCTTGTGCAGCTTACTAGTTTGGATGAAACCTAGGAATTCAACCACACAGTTCTCACTGCCAGGAATTTTTCATAGCCATGAGAGCACTACCAAATACCAGAAATATGCTGTGTCATATAGAAATATATATAATAAATATCTTTATAGATACAATTACATATAAATTATATATATATTATAACTTAAGTAGATGTACTGTAATTTAGATTGCAGACATTTGCAATATAAGGAATTAAATGGATATGGATAGAGAATGGCAGACTGTATGGATATGAGGGCAACAAAAAGAACAGCAGAAGTAGCAAGATAAACTGGCACATAATGATGGCCTTGAAATCAGGTCATCAGTATCTCAACATATATACTCACAGCTTTTAAAGACATCTCTCATGACAAAAACAATTAACAGCCATCTTGCTGTCAGGAAAAGAATAAATAAAATCATAGCCATGGAGCTTCCTTTAGCTACCAGTCACAAAGAGCTGAAGCTCTCTGGCTTTGGAGCATCTGGGAAAGAAAACAGAAGTAATACACAGATTTCCTCTATCCTTTAAATAAGTCTTTTAAAGTGTTCCTGTTCCATCAGTGTACAACTGGACAACTGTTTCCAATGTGTCCTTTATATGCACAAATATGGGAAAGGAATTACTTAATCCTCAACTTCCCATTGCCATTAATTTAATTGGATAAAAATAGCTGAGCTAAATTAAGAAAGCTGCACAATCTATCCCATGATCTTGTATTCTTACAATTCTAGATTAATTATTTCAGCAGTATAGTTACTCAGAAATGCTGAGTTAAGTAGTTCTTTGAATTTTTTTGCCTTTGATTAATGTGGATTCATATCTATATTCTTTTAATAGAAAATTTCAATATGCCATCAAGAATCCAAATAAATGATAACAAAGTTAAACTAGAATCCACTATTGTATTATGGGACTGTTGCTAGTAATGATGTTTTGTACTGATAACAGGCTATAAATGTTACAGTACGAGATATTTGTTATCTCACTTGGGTTATCTACAGAGATATGGTTCCTTTTTCAGTAAGTAGTCTTACCCTATTTTTTTTTTCTTTCCTCTTGGTGAACCTTTGAGCTAGTGTGCTGCAATTTTTTTGTCTTTTGAGGATGAACCAGCCTTATTCATGGCCAGATTTGCCTGGTTTGTGACTGCAGAAGCACAGGAGACCTCTACCAGAAACCTCTAACAAGGTCAGTATATGCCTTCCAGAGCAGAGCTGACATTGAGTTCCAAAGGTGTGCACCACATTTGTACTGACAGGTCATTCTGTGGCTGGGGAGAGATCAGGCTGTAATATGTGCTACATTTACAGCTTCTATTTCATTATAAGCAGAGATAATGAAACCAATATATTTACATTTTCTTTGTGTGTGTGTTTATGTGTCTGTAGGTGTGTTTTCCCCTCTTTCAGACTATTGAGGGGAAAACAACCAACAAATCAAAACCAATCAAACAAACAAAACAATGAGGAATGTTAACTACATACTGCTAAATACTTCCTGGGAGGAAAGTATTCCCTATAGGGAATAAAATGATGGTCATTTCAGACATAAATGTTTTTTCTTTGGCCCTGAGATGACAAGTTCAATATTCTTAAGGATAAATGACATTGGAGTAATTTCTAAAAATACTTATGAATAGAACAACCAGTTCCTAAAAAAAGTTGGAACAGGAGGTTGATACTTTTGTAAGCAAAACTGATTTATTGTCTTTCTAGACAATTTGTCTCTGACACTAAAAATATTGAAGTAAATAATAAATGTTTTGCAGATATAAAAAAAATACTGAGAAGTGAATTAGTCTTTCATTATTTAGCACATACATTTTTTTTTTCCATTGTGAAACAAAAAAGTGTAACAGGACAGAAGTAGTTCAGGATTATTAACACTTTTTTAACACTGCCTACAGGAATATCAAAGCCAGAAGTCTGGAAAAAAGTTTTTAGGAACAATGTCCTCAAAAATTTTTGTACACATTTTACATAATCTTATTTTCCACAATGATTTTACTCTGTAGCTCTATCTGATATCATTAAGACATAAGATATATTTTTTTCAAGATCCCTTAAGCCACCACTGGAACGTGCTATTATTAAATCGTGTATCTTTATTCTCAAACAGTCCAGTAAACAACCCTTAAACAGAAAGGGAAAAAAACAAAACAGAACAAAACAAATAAAGTATAAGAGACACTGATCTTGTTTCTTCTTTCTGATTAACAAGTCAGTACCATAACCTGTGTTAAACACTAGTAGTGTGATTTAACAACAACTAGCAACTCAGTCCAAAAAAAAGTCTCTCTCACTCTGTGCCACAGTGGAAGATGGGAGAGAATCAGAAGGCCAGAAAAGAGAAAACTCATGGGTTGAGATAGTGTCAGTTTAATAGGCAAAGCATGCACACAAGCAAAGCTAACCAAGGAATTCATTCACCACTTCCCATTGACAGGAAAGAGTTCAGCCATTCCCAGGAAAGCAGAGCTCCATTGCACCTAATAGTTACCTGAGAAGACAAATGCCATCACTCCAGAAGTCCCTCCTTTCCTTCTTCTTTCTCCCAGCTTTATATGCTGAGCATGACATCATATTCTATGGGATATTTCTTTGGTCAGTAAGTGTTGGCTGCCTTGGCTGTGTCGCCTCCCAGATTCTTTTGCACACCCAGCCTGCTCACTGGTGTGGTGAGGTGAGGAGCAGAAAAGGCTTTGACTCTGTACAAGCACTGCTCAGCAGTAACAAAAACATCCCTGTGTTATCAATACTGTTTTCAGCACAAATGTAAAACATGGCACCATATAATGAAGAAATGAGCACTATGAAGAAATAAACACAATGATGAAGAAATGAACACAATTATGAAGAAATATAAAATTTAAAACCAGTACATCTAGCCACCCATGCTAGTATGACTGCAAATCCTTCAAGTATGCCAGGATATTTATAAGATACAATAACTACATTTACTAGACACAAAATTTTCCTTGTATTTCTAGCTATTTAATTTTGCCCTGTTTCCTAGGCTGTCTCTGGTAAGGAAGATTCCAGAAGACATGTTGATAATAATTTTATGAGCTTATCAATGGTGCTTTAACAAGTAAAACACATCCAAGACACTTCAGCAGCAGCTGATTTAAGTTGTTGTCATTTACTCCTGGTGCAGCTGGGGTGAAATTATTGCTGATGCTGTTGTGAAAACAGCTGCACAAACTACTCAACCAACTGGAGCTGGTTGGCAGCAAGCTGCTGACTACAAGCTGCTGCTTATTTGCAACAGCATCCTACCAGGGAGCACTGTTATTTGCTGCTGTAGCAGGTTGAAAGTGGTGTGGTGACAGGTAGAAATATCTGAGAGTTTAATCCTTGGTCCCATTTCCAGCTATTCTATTGTATGTATTCTATTACATCCACCAGATTATTAAAGAGCAAAAGACTAGCTAAGGAATTTGAGATAAGAACCCACAATGATGAATGCAAAATGAAGCTTTTCTTCTGTGTCTCTAGTAGTAAGAGCCAGCTGGCTGTGTAGACACAGCTACTGAGTAATATGCAATAGTTAATGTATTCTTTTTTTTTTTTGGTAGGGTGTTCCATGCAGATAAATACAAACTTCTATGAGATTCAACATCCATAAATCATAGAGAATTGAGAAAGATTATTTTGTTTTTGAGACACTTCCTAGACAGAAAACGTGCCCTTGCAGTTCTCTGGTTTATCTAGAGCAGTGGCATAAACCTTGAAATATTGATAGAAACTATTCACATTATCAGTAAAATTAAAGAATGGAGTCTCAGACATGGGAAGGATCATAGGGACAGGTCATTCCTTTTATTTAATTTTATTAATTAATTTTATATTAAAAATACATTTAATTTATGAGAGAAATATTTTATTTTCTAAAATATGAGGTGTTTTTTTTTGTCTGTGCTGTAAAATGCCTCCTTACCTGCAGGACTCAGATAATTGACCAAATTTCTTAGCAATTTAATGAATCTTCATTTTTTAAATGAGCGTCTCTGCTTAGGATGTTGATAGACCATGTCAAATGGAAGACAACTCAATCTAGCTTTTGTCTTTTTTCACAAATTCAACTAAATTCAGTTGAGCTTATATGTCTCTTAAACCATATAAAATTCTACAGATTCTAAAACTTGCCAGAAAAAAAAGAAAGCTGATCTCAAAATAATACTTCTAGATACCCTTTTAAAAATTTTAACTTTGCCCACTGTCTCACAAATAGATATTTTAATGAGAGTATGACAAATGAAACTTTAAACAAGATTTTCCTGCACTTTCTGTCTATTTATTCTATCCTTTGAAATAAATATTGTCAGTGGACAAAGTTGAAACTTAAGTTTTGTGGGGTTTTTGTGATTTCAAAACTTCGATTTGAATATGTAATTTTAATTCAGACCAGTGCTCTTTTGCTCCTGAAACCACATGAACCAGAAAGTCTGCTTTGTTGAAAATATCAATGCATGTTATTTCTGGAATGAAACACACTTTGTCTGTCTTGTAATAGCTGAACGAGTTTAAACGTTTTTTATGAGTTTTAATACTTCTGTTCACTGACATAGAACAAGAAAACTCATAAATTCACACAATGGTTTGGGGATTTTCAAAGCCTGGTTGACTGATTTCTTCACATAGGGATACCTCAGTGAACTATGGACTGTTATTTATAACTGTGATGGGTCTTTATTATAAAAAAAAAAAAGAAAAACAGTTTAGCAGGAAAATCTAGAGAAGGAGAGGGAAATCAGGTTCATACTAGATATTAGATTTCTTGTCAACCTGTTTATAGGCTAATTTTAACAGCGAGATTTAACCTCCATCTTCGCAGTTAAATTTCAATCTTTTAAACTAAATTTGAAAAGTTTGAGAGTTAATACACTGACATATGAAGTTTTAGTGTGCATTTGGTCTCATTTTACCTTTTATAAATTTTCCTTATTATGTTATGTTTGAAAGATAACAAGAATTTTCCTATACTCCAGCTCTTTTTTGAATTCAGGATAAATAATTATAAGGTCAGTTTTGTCTTACCTTCTTTAGTTTTTAAGGACAAGGTTGTCATAGGATTCGATGTCTTAAGTTTTGAAAACATTATGTCCTTTGCTTATAGCTAAGAATGACAGTATGCAACAGTCCTTTCCAAAATCAAAAATGAAGGTCATTTTTTTTTTTTATTGGTATGACACTTTAATGACAAGAAATGGAGCATCATGCTTATTTATATCATATTTCATTTCATTTGTATGAAACAAAAATATCTTTACAAGCATGGGGTGGTTTAAAGGCAATGTTTAGCACATAAAAATATTCAGAGAATGGGGAATAGATCCAGCATGTTACGTTTGGGAGTCATTTTCAAAGGACAGAAAAGGGAGCTCCTGCCTACTTATGAGGCTACTGCAGAATACAGCCAAAGCCTTACTGGAACATTTGAATTTTTTTTATAACTCCATCTATTTCCATCTGAAAACTTTAAAACTCCCAAGGGAGCTTTGTAGAACTGATGGTAAGAGGTTAAGCAGAAGTAAAGAGAAATCTCTGTCATCTAAATCTTCCTATAAAAACAGGATTTTTTTTATTTTTTTTTTTTAGGGAGATAGGTTGAATAAGAAAAAGTTTTCTTAAAAGCTCCCACTAAGCAAATTCAGCTATTGGAAGAAAAGGTGATGTGAAGAACCTAGAGGATGCAATAGTGTGATTGAAGTTTGGATTCACGTTTGCAGAACTATATGAAAAGAACCACAGATTATATTTACCACATTTACAAGCATTCTGAATATTTTTCTCCTCTGCCTTCAAGTGTTTTGGTTTGCAAGATGAATCATATGTTTTGGACTTTTATTTTTTTTTAATGAAATATTAAACCATGCTCTGGATGTTTTAGGGAAAGGTGAAAGAACTGCTGTATAATACATTATTTCAAGCACTCTGTCCAGACTTAACACAGAAGAAATGTCATAGTAAAATTAATGCAACATGTACAAAAGTGACAAAAAATCATAGCTTTTGAATATTACTTTATAACCGCTGTGAAGTTATTTCCAAAATATTTTTCTTTGACACTTATTTCCTCTTTACTACTATATACCACTCTTTCAACCACTCCTATTTACCAATATATGCTTAGTGGAAGCATGCTAGGAAGAAATTAGAATGTATTTTTGTTTGCAAGATACAGTGCCACTAACAATAATACTGAGAGAATGTAGCACGGGGTGAAGATGACCCTTTTGTTTGTGGAAAAAAAAAAAAAAAAAGATTTGGTTTTTTTGTTTTGTTTTTTTTTTTTTTTTTGTTTTGGGTTTTTTTTTTTTTTGGGCGATAATTTTTGATTTCCAGGTGAAGTTTCCTTAAAAGCAGATACTAAGATTTAAGAGGTATCCCTGTAACTATTTCACCATCTTGACTTCAGCAGTTTAGTTTAATCGGAGCAATTTCACTTTACATATGAATTTCTTGTAAATACTGATCTTAGTAGAAAAATTCATACAGCTAGAAAACGCAGGCATTTCAACTTCCACCTCTTCAAATTATTTGCTTTTTACACTCACAATAGTTTGATTCCAGAAGGAGCCTTTTAAGGTCAATTTCTTTATTAAAAAAAAAAAAAAAACAACAAACCAAACCCAGAAAATAGAGGCTCACTGGGTTTAGTCATTTATGCTGAAGTATTTAAAGTAAAAATTGAGAACTCTCTTAAAAAATATCTGACAGCCTCTCACTTGGGTCATTTTTGTTCTCAGGAACAAAAGCTTTTGATAATTCTCAGTGTTTGTTCAAAGAGATAAAAATTGTTTGCTAGATTGCCTTCTGGAAGCTGAAGGCAGACTTCAGTTCTATATTTTTTTCATGAGGTTGAAAAATTCTGGCAGTACTTTTAAAAAAAGTCACACAAGTGAAATTGAAACTTCAGAAGAATTTATTTGATACCAAACTATTTGGGTAAGTTGCCACAGGACAATGTGCCTCTAAAACATCAACTGTTTTGTTTTAAAACAAAAATTCTCTGCAAAACTAAACTACAAGTGGTATAGCAGAAATTTAAACTCCTTTTTCTAAAAATCACCTCTGCAGCTTCAAAGTGTAATTGGGAGCTCTTCTGTGGAACACTACAATCTGTTATCAGAGCATCCCTTTGAGAAGAATGATTTTCAGCTTCTGAGAAATAAATAGATTTGTAGATGCTCACCTGAGCCACAATATTCACAAAAAGTACCTTATAACTTGTTTTGCAATTGTCCATGTGGGGTTCCACAGAGGTTTTTAAATTCCTTAAAGGTCAAGACCCGAAAACATGCCAAAAACCTAAAAAGTAAAGGAACTAGAAAAGACATTTAGTAGCATTTGAAAGCTTACAAAATTCTGAGTTAATTAAGTAATGAAAGCTTTTCCCCACTACATTTTTATTCTCTTTTGTTTTCACAGTTCTATAATTTCCATAATCATCTCTCTAACCTTTAGAAACTGTCAAAGCTGAATGTCAAATATATATCTACATTGTCTTAATGTAGGACTTAATAATTCAGAATTAAGAAAATCTAAACCTTTATAAGCTTCTACCTCCACATGCACATATACCAGTGTTGCTTACATTGTCACTAATATTATGCAAAATAGTAGAAACATATTTATCTTTGTGATATCACATGTGAGATCATCAGCATTTCATCATTGAAACCAGAATACAAGATTCAAGAAATGGGATAGAAGAAAAAAAATTAAAATGGCACACTCAGAATAAGCCTAGGAAACAAAGCTTAAATTGTTGTAGTTTTGCCAGTATTTTTATCCAACATTAGTTCTTATAAATTACCTAATTTTGTGTACAAAATTTAGGGTGTTTACCTTACCTACAAAAAAAAAAAAAAAAAAAAATCATGTGCAGTATATATCACACCACTAGTAAACTATTCTTATTTAATGTACAGTAAATAGAACTCAGAAGCATAACACAATGGAGTGGTAGGTTGGCTTAATGCCAATTCAATCTGCCTGCTTTAATTTCAACATTATTATGTGCATTTTTTCATGGAAGAATCTCAATTATGAATTGAAAACATGAAAAAATGCACAGTAAAACTATGATTAAGAGATGTTTGACCAGGCTTAGTCTCAAATGGCTTTATGTAAAATAGATATGAGTTCTGAATCTTCACTTTGATCATTGAATAGAGAGATATGTGTGCAGTTCATCTGAAACCTAAACTAGGTCACTGTCTAGTGGTTGCCAAGTCACTTTCACCTTCACTTCCCTTCCTGCTTGACACCTGAAACCTGCTCCATACCCTGTGCCAGTGCTAACTCTTGACACTAAATGGAATCCACTGCCTCCATCCTTGCATTCCCTCGTCACAGAGTCAGATGGTCAGCAGCAAATGAAGGAATGTGGCAGCAGACCTTATGAAGATCCTACTTGTAGCATATATTAAATTAGTCTAGCTGTAATGTGTAACTGCATCTCAAAATGAAATGAACTGATGATAACACTCCAAACACAGGGTTGTTTTTAATCTGCCCCTTCAGAAATCATATCTATAGTACATTCCTGCAAAGAGTTATGCTGAGATAATGGTGAGAAAAATTTGAGAACAAAAAAAGCAGTAGTGATAGAGATAAAATGGGTGAGGAGAGTCAGGAACCTCTTTACAATGTTCATAGTCATTAAAACTTCTGAAATTACAGCAGTGTTCACTGAGATGTG
>JBAFWW010059908.1:41991-55178 GCA_036873685.1 Agapornis canus | reverse complement strand
TATTCAAGGCCCGCCTGGACAAGTTCCTGTGTGATGTACTCTAGGTTACCCTGCTATCGCATGGGGGTTGGACTAGATGATCTTTCTAGGTCCCTTCCAACCCTTAGGATTCTTGTGATTCTGTGAAGTCAGACATTCATGAAGGGAGATATCCAGAGAGCAGACATCACCACTGGGGACAAGAGCAGCATTATATGTGTCATTTGGCATCCTTCGCCCTTGGAATATTGGCCATTTGCTTCTTTTGGGGAAAGGCAGGGGAAAATATTGCTTCCATGGAATGCATTGTAAGTCACCTGCTTTCATGGTCAGGTCAGCACTTTTTGTAGATGAAATCCCTGAATTATTTTTTTTTCCTCCTGGAGATCTTAGTTCAAGTCATGTCAGTCTTAGTGAAAAGTGAACATTCCTTGTTTTGCATGTACTAAAAAGCTATGGCATATGGTCTCCCAGCACTACATCTGCTGTAGCCATCCTGACTGTAAAGGCTTGACATCCCAGCACTTTCTTGTTTGGCTGGTCAGTTAACCAGATCTAAGAATCATGGATATTTATTATGGTTGCCAATCGAAGAGTGAATTTCACCTTTGAGAGTCATACAAAATTTCATTGCCCATTTTATTTATTGCAGTATAATGCTGGAAAAGAATGGCTAAGCACTAAAATGCTCGCGATGACATTCTTAAGGAAAATTTGTTAACCTTACAGGGACAAATTATCTAGAACATTTCATTAAGAAGGCTTTTTGCAATACCCAGAAGTTGTTCATGTTCAGGGGAACTCATTGACTCTCCAAGGTGTAAACTGCTACTTTCTTAGTGGTAGAAAATAGAATAATCCTTTACCATGAAGCACATCTGATAAAAAATGTTACATTGTCAACATTGAAATAGTCTGTGGGAATATAAGTAATTTGTGGAGATATTGTGGGGAAAAAAACATTTTAGTTTTGGAATGGACCATTGAAAATTTTGGTTTTGAAGCAATGTTTTGTGTCAAGATGTATTAGATTTTGGATTGTTAACCATCATCTATGATTTAAAAAGTCAAGATTAGACTAAAGCACATTAATTTTATAGAAGCACAGCATAACCCTAAGACAAAGTTAATTTCCCTCATAAATTTTTACTTAAGTGGAATAAAATAAATGAAGAAACACTCTTGTTCTGACTTTATAAGGGGCATAATATGAAGAAGAATATGAATCAGAGTTGGAACATGTGGGGTGCCATCTAGCAGATGCTGAAAACTGCCTTCAGAAATCTCTCATTCTTGAGCCAATTACATTGATACCCTTGCTGAAATTCAGTGACTGTGAGAAATTCATCAGTCTCTGGCCCACCAGTAGGTTGTTATTGGTGCAGGAGCAGAACAGATCCAAAATATCATGATAAATGATGCAAAAAGGAAATTCTGGTCTTTGGAACAAACTTTAAAGAATCTGCTGATCCTGCTTTCCATCAGATCTCTTTCTCTGTGTTCTGACATCCACAAAAACAATATTTCTCTCTCTGGTACATGTCAACGCTAAATTTCTTTTTATGTCTTTATTATCATGTGGAGGTGCTCCCAAAGTACCATGACTGTGGTACTTGTATGACATCATATAAATATATACTATGTTTAAGAATAAAATTACAGTGTCAGCAGGGGTTCTTTCACTGATAGCCATGTCAGGTTTCCTATCCAGTACCTACATAATATAGTAGCAGGGTAATTTACGTCCATGTTATCCACATATAGAGCCTGTACAGGTTATTAAACCTAGCTTCACAAGTTACAGGCTTGTAATTCTATAAGTGTCCCTTATCTACAATGGACCCTTGATCAATCCTTGTAAAATCTATCTTGCTCTTGAAAATACCTAGGTTCCTGCCCTATGTATTTGCAGTCCCATTATTTTTTAAACTAGACAATGGCTGAATTCAAGAACAGGAGACAAAGAAAGATGGAGACCATAGCAGTCTCACCACAGCTGAGACCTAGCATTTATCAGGTTGTGTTGGCATCACATAAGTGGGTTTTAACACTATGAAGATGGAGATAGCTTACAGATGATAATAAGGTACTCCTTTGAGGCCTGCCTTCATCCTTTCTACATTTTGAAATGCACATCTTGCTCCTTTCTTGTATACCCTTTGTAGCCTGAGCATGGAAGAAAGAGGAAGAGATGCACTTCAGGGTCTATAAGAAGATGGAGACTTGTCTCCAGTTACAAGTCAGTGCTACATTTGACTGAGCTTTTGTTTGCGTATGAGATGAAAAGTAAGGAAAAGAAAAGTGGACAGAGGACAAAAGACATCCCAGTAGGGAACTGGAAGAGGATAAGGAGCTTTTACCGAGTACCCTGTACCAGTTACCAGTACACTGTAGGAATGACTAGAAAAGTAGGAAGAAAAGTGAAAAAAAAGGGTGACTGGGGCAAGTTTCAAGAACACTGTGGTTAACTGCTTCAAAGGCATGTAAAAGTTTAGTAAGGATGGGAAAGCAAGCATTGTACTAGCTATCCTGATGGTTTTTTTTTGATGGGATTGTAAAAAATATAATCAGCAAGTTTACAGATAAAAGGAGACTGCAAACAAAACATTGCCAAACTCTGCAATAGCAAGAATATTTTGTTAACAGCAACTCTTTCTGTTGATCTATATATTAAATTAATCTTTATTTCATCCACAATTTTTTGTTTCTTGTATGTCCCTGAATTTGCCATGAGTTTTAAGCATTAAACACCCTCTGTTTATATTTTTTGGCATGAGTTTGGGCGTTTTTTTGGCAGGGGCTCCTTTACCTTACTAATTTAGAAAATGCTATAAACTATTGCTGAGTTTAAATGAGACACATGTTTACCTTAACCTTAATTTGATATTAAGGTTTCTTCAGTTATTGAAGAACCAACAACAAAATTACTCTTGTAAATTGCCTATTGAACTTCGACTCTGATGCAAACCCCTTCTAGTGTTTTCTATATTCTAATCCTTTTAAAATGGCCTTATCAGTGCTACCATTGTTAAGAGTATATTCATTCTGTCCACTTTTTCCTTGTTTATTTATTATCTTTCTACCATTCTATTAGAAATATATATTTACCTTACAGGACATATACATTGGGACATTTTAGCTGGATTTTTACTGTGATGATCAAAGGTTGTTCCATGCCTTTGTGAAATGTATTTGATTTCAAATTTACCTGTATCATATGCTTTTGAGTAGGGAATGTAAGCCTAAATATTATAAAGGGTTCCAAAGTGTTTCCATTGCTACAAATTTTGATTCATACACTGAGAATTGCACAACACAGAAAATAAAACTGATTTTATTTATGTATTGAAGTTTTTCTAGAGCTTCCTCTTGGCTTAAGGTGTAATCTTAAAGGGTGCCAGTTTCCCACAAATGCAGTTCACTGTATGTTGCTTCTTCAAAAGGCAAGTAAACCAGCCTTCCGTACCCTAAATAGTCCATGTGGTAAATCTCTGGCAACCCAATCCATTAGCATTCTCTTCAGAATTCTCTGTCATAGCACCCTTAACATCTTCTAAGTGGCAGAATTGCACCTTAAAATATAGTATACCTACAATACTTGCAGTTTATATATGTTAAACTAGACAAGTATCTGATTTCATGGAAAAACAACTTCAAGAACATTCCTTTCTCAAGTGACTTCAGTTTCATTGCAGCAAAGACTCAGCTAATAAAGTTTTTTCATATTAAGGGGGTTATAATTTGCTGGCAGGATCTCGACAGTTGTCTTTAGAATAAGACAATATGCCTTTCCCCTCCCTACCGGGCCTAATTCCCTGGTAACCTTATTGAAAATGTGCATGGGCTACAAAACTAAAGATTAACTGTCCGGGGACCTGCTTCCTGGAGCTTATTTGAAGATTAAATCAAATGGCAGGCAATATATATTTGGTAATTCAGCTTTGTTTCAGACTTTTCCAATCTAGTGGCAAGTATAATAGAAGAATCTGACACTCAAAAGCACTAAACAGGTTTTTCTTTTTTCCCCCTTTTTAATTTGAAAATGCCTGGTATATCTGTCCCTGGCAAAATTAGAATTAATGATTTATTTTCACATGTCTGAAGATCCTGTTCTTTTATTTTTGAACATGAAGCAAAGTAATTTTAATTACAGATGATGTGAAGGGTTTGGGGTTTTTTTTTTCTCTTTTTGATGAGATATTATTATTCTTATTTTACATAACAAATAGCAGCAGTGAGTTTAAAGAGAAGCAATAAAATATCTACTATAGTGTTACAGCATTCATTTAAACAGAAAGGGAAACAAGCATATTGTTTTTTAATTCAGTGTTTAGACTATGTATTAGTTAAACAGATTTCTATTCAGCAAATTGGATTGAGATGGATGGAGATGTTATGCTGTTTTAAAAAACTGTATTTAGAAGGCACATTCAAAGACACTGATGTGTGATTTGTCCTAGTAGCAGACATCTGAAGAACAAGTGACATTCTTACACAAAATCTATATTGGTGATGTATTTAATTACAGAGTTGATTGAAATTGACAGCTTCAGTGACCTATGAGTGCACTGTTACTGACTGATGGATGCTTCAAATCTGGTTACTTTTAAACCAAATCACATACTGTTCAATAACATCCTGTCAAGCTGCAAACTACATTTTTGCATGTATATGGACTAGGCAGAGAACATTTTAATTAAAATAGAGATGAATGATGTTTAAAAATTGATGTAATTCTTAAAAATGCAGACATTATGATTTGAATAGGAGATAAAGAATTCTCAGTATTATTCAAGCTGGCTCTATTCCTTAAGAAACATCTATTTTACTTTCATACTCACTCATACCAGCCCCAAACCTTTCAAAACAGCATAGCTTTCCAGCCTCTTCTGCATGTACGTGGGCAGTTCCCATTAATAGTTAGACACAGTTATTGAGAAAATCATGCCTCAGATTTCTGAAAGCATATGACATCTCCTAAGGGAGACTCTGCAGGACTTGTAACCAACTACAGCAGAAGATAAGCTTTCTAACTCCAAAAGATAACTCAAATGTCCACTTCGCTCAGCTTTTCTGGAGAATTCACCATGGTATCAACCACAACATATTTCTCATGCCTCTGTAACAGCATATGCAAGGTATAGTCAAATGCAAGTTTGGGGTTAATAATAAATGCCTCTTTGCCTCTCTATCTCTTTTGTTTCCACTTCTCTGTGGTTCTGTGGGGTTGGCTCATGTTTTTCTCAAGGTGTTGAATACTGACTGGCAATTCTGTGGACAGGTAGCTATTTCTTAATAATATCTAGAAGCATATGTTACCTTCTGGAAGAATAACCAGCAACATAATGAAATTCTGGCTGAAGAGCTCGTCTTCCAACCTGAAGCCAAGTAAATAGCATAAAGGATGAACAGTTACCCGAGACTTCAAAATGCCCCCTAGCCTCGTACTCCCATTCAGTTAATTTGTATCCATATCTTGGCTATAATGATAGCAATAAAAAAGTAAACAAGCCTTCTCTCTTCCCAGGCTGGTCACAGTGATCAGTGCCCTCCTTATTGCTAAATTATATTGCTGTAACTATTCATGTACACAATTTAAAACAGAAGTAACTTTTAGGTTCCAGGATATGTCAGCTTACCTGTCTAGTGAGATCACTTCTCTACTGAGCATAGTGAGAACTACCTGAACAATCATATTTCTATTGATAATATTTCCAATTTCTGAAAGAACAGAAAAGGTAACAATGCTTGTGTGAAACAAATATGATCTCGATACAAAGCATCAGGCTGAAAAAGAGAACTTTCAGTGAAGACTAAGCTCTTTAAAATAAACTACAGGTTTTCTGTCTTTGAAGGTGCTTTCCCAATGTAGCTAGAATTATTAGATTTGTACAGAAGTAATGGAAAATCAGACTCCCAAGAGCTGAAATCTACATTTAGAGGAAGAGTGAAATGCTTCTTGTTTACAGAAAATCACCCAGGACTGATCCAGCCTAATGAAACTTTAAAGAAACATTATAGTAACTTTTGCACAGAATAAACTTAAAAATACTCCTTTTTCACTTTTCTTCAGTTTCCCTAACACACTTTTGTAGTCTACTCATTTAAGATTTCAGCTCACCCTGGAAATCATCTTTACACTTGCTACATAAGTAACAGAACATAAAAATTCTTAAATTTAAAAACATAAAAAGTCTTAAAGTCATTGAGAATTTACCAGTGAAAACAAACTCCCTTCTTACCAATAAGCATTGTGAAAATACTCTTTGAGTGAAAAATAAGTACAAATAAGAATAATTAGGATAGGTAGTTCTGGGATGTTGCAATACTTTCACAGCTCATATCAGAGCTACAGTTTTATAGCATGGAGCTGCAGTTATAGTCAGGATATCATGGAGCTTGTTATGGAGTAACCAAAAGACTTATCTAGGTTTTTTGTGGCTTGCACTGAGCTCTAACTTGTCACTGAGGATAATTTAAATTAGCAGTTAATCTTTACATGCTTTAGTTCATGGTTCACATACACCTAAATGGAAACATTGCAGTAAGTGCAGGTATAGTTTACAGTGACCAAACCTAATAAAGCATGTTCTTAGCAGGAAGAAAATTGTTACTGTATCTACCAGGTACCTTCTCTTAGCAAATTCAGAACAAGTTCTTCTTGTTCAGAAAGCAATTTCTCTGCAGAAGCAATTGAAACTAAACCAACCTGATTACTCAGTGGTGCCTCAGCCATCTTCTTCATCTCAAGCTTAAGGGTTCACAGTTCTGCAGAATGGTCTAGGTTGTGGGGTAAAACTAAGCTTTTCCCTAGCCTGGGCCACTGCATGGCTTTATTGACATGCACTAGGCTGAGGGAGAAATGTAAAGAGAGAACTGCTAAGGATTACAGCAGATTGCTAATGTGTAAATTAAACAGGTGTTTGATCTTCTTTTTCCTTTCATATATAAGTGAGGAGCCAGTTAACTAAGGTTTTGAAATAATGGGCCCAGCAGACCTATATTAGTATGTTCTGAGATGAGGAGATAAGTGGCATTGGTTCCACTTTAGGCTTTCCTGTGCTCATCTTCTGCACTTTTCTGGTCATCCCTAAACTGCATACCATCACACCACTGATCTGAGGGTGTCTTAAGAGGTGTAATAAGGATAAAAATGAGGAGAGCAATAAAAATAATGTTATACTTGCTGTGACCTATATCTAGGAAACACATAAATTTTCCTTCCCTTCAGGAAGAGTGCATATTAAGACAGCTAATCCCATATTAAAGTTTTGTACTGTGAAAAAAAGAACCCCCAAATCCCAAGCTTCTTTCCTCTACCAGGAGTATTTGTCTGTATGATCAAGGGCTCACAAAATATTACCCACTGTAGAGAAAGAGTGCTCTGCTGAGAACAGAAGATAAATTATTTGGGCAGAATTACTGATTTATTTCTGTCCTGCTTTTGAAAACAGTGCACCAGTAGGTTGCTAACCTCTTCTACCTGGTTATGGTTTCTTTTCTGGTCAACCAGCCACTCTTCATGTATGTTGCTTACAGGCAGAGAGCATGTGGTTTGTGTACTTGCTCTGTGGGCTGGGAATAGATCGCATCCTTCTAGCCCTTTACCTAAGATGTAGCTGTAGAATGCTTTGAGTCTAAGCATGTTTTCTCTGTTTCTTCATTGTATTAAGTGCTATCCCCAAGACTAATTTTGACTTGAACTTGGGACAGTTTTTATGCAACTTCCTTTGCAATGAAGGCTCCAAAATATTTACATTTTTGTCCACACATGAATGATCCAAGTGGAACAGCTTAGATTGAACATCTATGTCTCTGATTGCTTAACTAATACTTTGTAGTATAGAACCTTATTTTCGTTCATTTATAATTTTTCAGACTTCAGAAATGCTGGCTGAAATTTTCTGGCTTGGATATATGCCTCAAGCTGAATAGGTTAAAATAGTACAACTGCTTCCAAGCACAAAATTAGGAAAAAAAAAGCTGTTGTTTCCTAATGTTTAAAACTATTATTTGCAACAAGTTTAATGGAAAACTTTGATAATATCTATGGTTTATTATCTGTGACTCAACAAGAAAAGTTATAAATTCAAAGCACAGATGTTGCTCTGTTCCCCTCTATGCGTTGCTTCATTCAGTACCAGTCAAGGTGTGTGGGGAAAGGACAGTGGGGGAGCAAGCTTACCTCTGACAAATCCTAGTTTGGTTATTTCATTTGAGAACCGGTGTGATTTTATCACAGAGCCAGCAGAGCTTATGAATTATGCAAGTAGTATCTGGCCTTGGAGAGCAAAGACTGGCCACAAATTGGCATAAGTGCTCCACTTTTCCACTTTTTATATAAAGTCTTCTGTAACAACAGTATCCTCACACTTTTGTGAGCATTTGATGGGCATGATGGACCTTCTTTTGTACCAGGCACGTTTGAAATTCTGTTTTCTGATTTTCTTTCCTTGATGGCCAGATGTTACAGACTGCCTGGATTTCTTGAGCAGGGTGAGTGAACCAGCAGATTAACTATGAAGTTACCTTCTGAACTTTGTTGGATTATAAACAGAGGTACACGGGTTTAGTTAGGTATTGGAAACAGTGGCTAGATGTGATGGTTGGGTATACTGCTGAACATTAGTAAAGTTTACAAGTAGTCTGGCCTTTTTCAATGATCTCTGGTTTAGGTATTTGAAATCCCTAGGAAATCTTTTCCCTGAATTAATTTTTACATTTATCTTCTTCCATCTAATCTAACAAAGATGAGTTAAGGCAATTCTAGCTGCAATAGTCAAATGTTATGTTAAGTCCCAGGTATTTTCTCATCAGATTGCCCACTTAGCTATAAGTATAGCATAAGAATAATCTGGGCACATCAGGAGAAGTATTGCAATGATGTGAATGCTACACAGAATTTGAGGTGAATACCAGAATCAGTGTAATTTTAGTAATTTTTCTTTTAACTCTCAACTTTTTAATTTTCCTCTCTAACATTTCTGGATAGACATTCCAAGACCGTCACTGTGAAGTGGATATAACAAACAACCATCTGCAGGTCAGAGAAACCCGTCCATCAGCATATCAGCAAGTGGACCTAAAATATTTATAGAATTTTTATTCATGAGAGAAAGAAATTATTAATTGGTGATTAACATAAGAAGGTAATAATGAACTCAAATCTGTGTAGTATAGTTTTGTTATTATTCATTTTCTGCAGGCAAGATAAGAAAACAAAATGAAGAAATTAGTTTTCATTTGCCAGAAGAGCTTTTTGTGTAGATTACTGATTAAATGCATTTTGAAATCTGATGCATCTGTACATACCCAGATTAATTCCTCTGATGTAGTGAAATATCACAGATACTTCCCCAAAAGAGAGCTTTTTAACAAACTATAAAATCCTTATCAATCATTGTTTATTCACAATAATTCATAGCCCTGACACTTAATTATGGCTAAATATAATTTGTGACGTGAAACATTTTCAGCACAGTACTCAGAATATTCCCAACCTAAAATAAATATTTTTGTATTAAAAATCCAAATACATTAATGGATTTGAGGCTGCCATGAAGATGTCTATATAGTCAGCAATTACTGAGTTTAAAGTATGAAAATAAGTTCAATTTATATAAAACAGACAACTCTCTGAAAAAAGGTAATGTCCCTTTTAAGTGGTCTTTTTCTGAAAAAGAAAAGATGAAGTGACATAAAAAATTATATAAGTTGCTTGTCCTCTCCTAGTTTAATTTCTTTTTAACTTAAATAAATATTTCTTTACATTTAGCAACAGTAAAAAAGGCTGTTCTTATTCATTTTGTATGATTAAAAGTACATTAGCAATAGAGATGTATTAATTTACAGATACAGATACTAATTGCTTAAATATTGAGTTCAAAACTAGACAGTAGTAGAGGGAAGGGATAATTGGTTCTTGCTATAGAGAAAAATATAATAAAGAACTTGAAAGTGCTGTCACATTTCACATAACAAGCAAAATCTCAGAATATTTGAAAAATATTCTGAAAGAAAATGTCTTGGGGCTTTCTTAATGAGAATGAATGTGGCTTGAAAAGATCAAATAATATCCACATATGTCAAATGCAGGTTCTAATAACAGTTAGAGATAATGAATAAAATTAAAGTAGGTCATTTTTTGTCATTTAGGATCCAATAGGAGGCATATTTCTTCATAACTGCTTGTTAAAATCTAATTAGAAGCATTTGCTGTATTTACAAAATAAAAATCAATATCAAAGATTAAAAAAAAAAATAAAATGAGATATTTTACCATTCTTTAATTCTCTGTTTTGATTTTATTAACATTTGAGTAGTAAATGGCTTGTAAATATGCTAATATTGTAATAACTGGCACAACTTTAATATGGCAACTATAAGTAAACTGAAAGGAGAGATGGTTTTTTTTGCCTGTCCTCCTGATAGCTTTTAGCAATCCACAACTGTCTATGTGTATATGGAACTGAACATATAGAAAAGCCCAGATCACATCATTCTTTGGGCACTGACCTAATGTGTCAACTGTAAATGATACCAAAATTTTACTGAAAATGTACAGAAAGTCTTAAGAGAGGAGGGAAAATAAGGGCGAAGAGTCTCATACAGAAGTGGTTATAGTGGTTCAGTTAAATTCAGTGTATTTTCAGCATTGGGCTAAACTTACCAGGTACATGCTGCCCATTCACCTATAACACTGATGCTTAAGAAATACAATAGCTTAGCAGGATATTTGTTTTAGAGATGGATTTTGCAGTCACCACTATATGTTAAATTAAATAATTTGCAATTGTCAAAAATCTCCAAATTGATTTTTTAAGTTTTGGGTTTGCATCATTCTGAGATTTTCAAGAGGGAAGATCTTGCTTTGCATAATTTTCTGTAAATTTGGGTTCACTTCACAGAGCCATAGCACAAGGAAGATGTTAACCTAGACAGCATTAAAGGAACTGCTGAAAACAGACCATGCTGGAAAAACAGTGAAAGAACTGCAAGAAAGCAGGACAAGCCCACTTATGAGAACACAAATGGAATGAAAGCAGTCAAAAAATGAAAGCAATTCAGTTTTCACAGTAAGACTTGGTAAATGTCTTCAGGCTTAGGGAAACCTTGTAGGCCACTGGACTCAAGTGACAGCTTGTGAACTGAGCAAGGCTGGTACTTACTTACCACAGGACAGGAGAGACATTGTTAGCAACATATGTATTCCCCTGACATCATTTTGGAGCCTTTTTCTCAGGTCACTTTTCCTGCTAACTGCTCATTTGCTGCCCACTTACAGATGCCCAATGTATTCTTTCACATCTGCCTTCTCAATCCTCAACACTACACTGCATCAGAGCACAAAACACACTGACATGGGTAGAAAAAGACATCTTGGATAACTGTTGTGGAGATACAGAACACAAGTAAGCAACATAATATATTCAACTAAAAAAAGATTGTGTTGCTTACATTCTCCATGACATTTTTAACATATGGCCTCTTATACTCAACTGCATAATTATAAACTTCTTTGACATTCTTGTCATCTTGAACTTCAGTCAATGGCTTTGAGAAAGATGTTCTTAACCCAGATATGTAACTTCAGAAGTTGTGTCAAAACTGTCCTCAACAGCCCATGTCTCTGAGAAGGCCACCTCTCTTTGGATATTTTTTCCCTTCTCTACTGCAGTAAGCGAAAACTGCTTATCTCCCCTCTAAAAGCTCCTCATGCTGTCTTCATGCCACTTCATTTATAACTTTGTACAAAGGTTATTACTTAATGCACTGAAACTCTATGTATGAGGAGCCTTAATACATTAAGAATTTCAGTGTACGGCTCGTTACTGAATTTTTTATTACCATTTCAGTGTTTCTGTTCTTCTTTTTTATTTTTAGGTTTTCCTTGCTGGATAATTTTGAGTTTGTCTCCCTTGTGGATTTGTTTCCTTTGCCTTTTCTTAACCCTTGCTGCATATGTTCTTCCTACAATACTTTCTCCTGATGCTCTTTCACGGCATCTTTTTAAAGCTGTTATTTGTTGTTTCTTGGCCAAATCCAGCTCTTTCAAAGTCTCCCTGGGTGTTTTTTTGCAAAATTATTGATTTTTAAGCACCCCAAAGATCAAGTGGGGCCGCCACTTGCAATGTGTTTCTCTCACTGCAGTGGCTGACTGAGTGGGATATGACTGAAGTCATATGCAGGAAGCAAATGATTTCCTTCTACTCCCTTCTTTGACTAAGTACTTGGCAAATATCAAGAGATCCTGCCAAAGAACCAATTCATCAGCTAGTTCCTGTTTTCTCTTTCTGTCTCTTTGCCTACTTCCCCCTCACAAGCACACATTGTGGATGGTGGGATATTCTCAGCAACATCACAGAGGTTCAGTAACCCTTCCTAAGAAGTTACCTGGAGGGATGTGTCAAGATCACTTTTTCCCACCCTCACTCTTTGAAGTCTCCTCTGTTGATACTGCATCTAATCAAATACTTATGATGGCATCGATATGCAAAGAAGCCAAGGATAACTCCTGCTTCATGAGAGTTATCCAAGGATAACTGTTGAAGTCAGTGCTTCCTGAAAAGCAAGGGATTTTGTTTGAATACAAATAAAATCCCTGCAGTCATCTGAAGCAGTTTGTGATTAATGCTCGTCATTGGCTCACATCTATGATCCTAATTTCTTCCAATTAAGGGTCAGTGTGAAGCCTTCAGAGCAGAGGAGAAAATAAAGACCCTCAGTGTAATTTCTTTAAAGTCTAAGTTAAAGTAAGGGTATTTGACACATTGGTTGCTGTTAGACCCATGACTTATGGTTGTTTTTTCTGAGCTATTTTTTAGCAGTCTGTTTTTAAAGAGGAGCCTTGAGGTTTGAGGAGCCTCCAGGTATGCACTGTTTTCATGGAGAATTATGGTAATGTCACATTTGTATGTATCTTAAAACTTTTTGTGTTGAGAATTGATAAGGCGAAGGCTGAAGATGAATAAAGTCTGTTCTTCACATAAGGATGGGTACAGCTTCCATTCATTTATTTTTGCATTAATCCTGGTAACAGTGTAGAGCACAATGGTATATGGCTAAATACAAACATGTTCTTGTGTTTTCTAGCCCACATCTGAAGAAGGCTCTTGTCAGTGACTGAACTAGCGGTTTTGCACAGGTGCACCTGTACATGTGTCCTGGGTTCAGCAGTTGCAGTCAGTTTTTCTCCTCCTTAGTAGCTG
>JBAFWW010059908.1:20752-35732 GCA_036873685.1 Agapornis canus | reverse complement strand
TTTTTTTTTTTTTTTTTTTGTTTTTTTTTTTTTTTTTTTTTTTTTTTTTTTGGTTATTTTTTCTTATCTTTCTTATCCTTCACTCACCCCTGCCTTGGGTTTTTTGTCTTTACTGCTTTATACTGGTTTTGGTTAATAGCAGCAGTAGTACAGCTAGCATTAGATTATATCTTACTTGATCAGCATGCCATCTGCTTTCAAGGAGAGGGAGATTTTATGTTTCTGCTGTGGGTTCACTGCCATATGCCCATGGTGAGGTTGCATAACCTGAAGTGACCCTTACCCTGCTCAATTGTATGAAAGAATTAGGAATACAGTGTTAAATGTTCTTGAGAATGACTAGGTTTGCTGCAAATTTAAAAAACAAAACTGGTTATTATGTATGAGTGAAGTAGGATGTTGTGAAGAAAATCCAAGGACAAGCTGTTTTGTATCTGAGCACTTTAGTGTTACTGTCTGGAGAAATCCATGTTAATGTGTCACTTGTATCATCAGGTCATGATCCTGGTTTCCTTCTTGTCAACAGAAAGTTGGTAGTAGCTCAAATCAACAAAAGTAAAAGCTGCCCTTAGTTTCAGTGATATTGATGCTGGGAGATAACGAATATTGCTGCAGAACAACAGGATGTCTGTAGGCTGAGAAGAATGACACTGAATATACTGACTTCTGTTTACCTGGGAGAAACTGATACTTGGCTACCAAAGACCCTGTGTTGACTTGGCCATCAGCATGGATGCCAGATCTAGAAGCCTGTACCTATGTGCCAAGCTTTTAGTTCACCATGTGAATAGAAATAAAGATAATAATCACTAGGTTAGTGGACCTGTGTTTAGGTCATGTGTGGTGTTCTTATTGTGATTTTATAAAAAAATATAAAAAAGCTATTCAAGACAAGGGATCTAGATCCTCCTGAGGTTAATACTCAGTTAATACTGAGCATGACATATATAGTCACACAAATGAATGGTATTGATGTCAAATGTGAGCTGTAGTTGCAACACTTGTACTCATTTAATGATAATGAAATCTTTAATTTATTTTGGCTGTAGATGGACTATATTTTATTGTGATCTACATGTGTTGTAAGAATGTTTTATCATGTGTTCAGGTGTTTGACATCTGCCTTTTTTTGTTTTTTAATTATTAATTCACTAGCGTAAATTAAATTCAAGTCCATCATAACAATGTGAAAAGGAGAGGACTCTGTTAATGTCCAAATGGCAAAAGAGCTTTTAAAAATTAAGCTTTTTCACTCTTTTGCAAGCTTGTTTTCTCTGTTAACATAGTCAACGTTTTTTTGTGAAAACAGTCATGCACTTCTGATAAAGAGCATATAGTAAGTCAAATAATATGCATATATGATGGACTGTGAAGGAAGGGATTTTAAGTGTTTGTTTCTTAATGAGAATTTAGAATTAAGCCAGCAGTCGTTAAAATGAATAGAGGGTAGATCAGCTGTCGGAGCAGATTATTTTTTCATGAATAAAAGGAACAAATTTAAAACTATCAGGTACATAACACACAAATTAAGGGGGAAAATAGATGGTCAAAGGTTAAAGAGGGGATGAAAACACAAGTTTTGTGGTCACAAGATCAAATGAGGCGTTAGTTAATTTTCCTTTTTTGGTGCAGTTCAGCAGGAGTTCAAGTAATTCAACTGAATGATTGAACTGGAACAGAAAAGAGTACCAGCAAAACTGATTACTAATAATATAAACAGAAAAATAATCAAATGGACTTGAGACTTGATGTCAGCATTTCCCATCAAAATGCATTTGAAAAGGCTGGAATTCTGTCCTAGTTGCATGGAGCCTGATTTACATAGAAACCAAATTTATAACAGCTATTCTTACAACACTTGAGAAATTATTCTACTAATGAGCTATCAGAATGGATTTAACTAAGAAGTGGCTGAGGTGCCAAAGACTTATTTTCTAGAGACTGACCATCTGGGAAATGGGAAGTAACTGGAGGTGTAGGTAAGGGTATTTGAACAGAATGGAACACTGTGAGAAGTGACTGTTAAATACATTAGGGATGCTGGGTTTTTGTTTGAAATAGAAGATACCACAAGTTATTATTTCCTAGTATTGACGTCCCTGAGGTGATGCACTGCTCTATAGAGATGTCTAGGCAAGATTGCCTTATCTCCTACAGATTTCATGATTTTTAGGAAAAGCAAATAACTGGTATGTTTATGAGTTTGTGAATGTGAGTGTAGTATAGGACAGATTGTTGGCATACCTTCCTACTATCCTAATTCCTAGTTTCCTTTGTATTGAACTTCTAAAACCAAAATCCTTTTGTGCTGAATTGTTAATTCTGGTTATTACTAAGTATACTAAGACACTTCTTGTGCTGTTGTAATTTACCAGAGTCATGGTTGATAGTCCACCCCACTCTTTCATGTCCTAGGTTTTGGCTCAAGGTCGAAGTTGTGGTGGATAGGCTGTTGAGCCAAGTTGCTTTCATTGACCCGTCCAGTTTTGTACCACCGTTGTTTTTGCCACAGTTGACTCAAGTTTTTTCAGTATAGTTGTCTCCTCATGGCCTAGCATTATTCAAACATGCTTTGATTGTCTCTGTGGTGGTCTGTGTATTTCCTTTTTCTCCAAATGCAAACCACTGATTTTTGTCTTGCAATATGACTGTGCCATGGCAGTTACAGGGATTACCCTACCAAGGTTGACAGTACCCCTTGGACTGCTGCTGTTAATGCTTCTCATTTTCATTGGACTGTTTTTCAGTCATCCACAGTCAGATGTGGGTTGTAGCATATTTGGAAGAAAAATGAATGTTGCATGGCGCAATGTAACTGCGATCCTCTGAAATCTTGGTCCTAAGGTCTCATTGTCTGGAGTTCATGGGAACTCTGGTTTTGCACTGGGAGGAAACTGAGGAAGGGTTACTACTCTGCAGTGTGTGAGTGTGTGTGTACTTTTATAATCACAATAGACAAGATGTAAGCACGTGGTCTTCGTGGATACCTGTATAGCATCTGTGTTCTCTTTCTTTCATAAAGTTGTTTGGTTTTGGTTTCAGACAAAAGAATGTGCTAGAGCTAATCTGTCTAGACTGTGGTATGATGCTTGCTCTGGCAATATGTGGGAAATTATTTGTTAAAATACTGATGAGATGTTGTAGAAGAATTGTAGGTGAATAAGGAGCCTGTTAAAGAGAGGTCTCATCATTTGGTGCTCATGGGGGATGTCTGGGGCTAAAGGAAGTTAGTTTGTCTTAAGAGCTGGTCTTGGGCTGATATTAATGTATTCACTAATGAATTTGGCACCAAAAGTAGGAGTGTGCAATAAAATTTGCCAGTGGTGTATAATTGGGAGATGCTGTCAGTATAGATGAATACAGGAACAGCTGGATGGCCCGCAGGGCTTGAGTAGGAAAAGTGGACTGAAATTTTGCAGTTTGCCGCATGGTTGCGCACTTCTGGACAGAAGGTAATTTAGCCCTAACCTTGGGTGCTTATCTCTTGAAAATGGAGGAGGAACAGGAAGACCTCAGTATGTTAGCCAGTAAAATCAAAGTGTATCTTTCCTCTAGTACCCTGCAGCTCTGAAAAATGTTAGTCATAAAATGTGTGAGATGAAGAGGTACTTCTAGTAGGAATAGGAAAGTGTTAATGCTGCTCTTGTGCAAGGTAGTACCACTAAATCCCCATATATAAAACCAAACTACTCTGATAAATCATGTTGAAGAAAGGTGAGTATAAAGTGGAGCAGGTGCAGAAGAGGACTGTGGAAAAGGCAAAGGCAGAGCTGAGTCTTGTCTTGCAGGAGTACACTGTGAGAGTGGTTGGTTTATCTCAGTAAAAGTGAAGTCTGAGAGGGGATATAATTGCTTTCTCCAAATACATGAGGGGTTGATAAAGATGTGTGAAGGTAACTGTTTCTTAAGTTAGATTCAAGACAGCACTGGAAAAAGAAGAAATTTGTGCATCTTGGCAAGGAGTACATTCATGCTGGGGAGTTACGTTTTTTGGGTAAGCTTCCCAAAATATAATTGGAAGCAAGAAATCCTCACTAGTTTTAAGATGTGTTCGTGTTACACAAACTGCTCAAAAGGGGAGTCCCATGGCCTTTCTGGCAAGCACTATTTGTTTGTGGAATAACAGTTCTCATTTTTGAAATATAAGAAAGCTTAATTTTGTGTAACCTGGAGAGAACATCAGCCATTTCTCAGCTACGTTCTTTTGACAGGTTAGCAGGTTTAATGTGTATAGAAGTAAACCACATCCTTTTAGGAGCGTGGGACAAAAATTGTTGCCTGGGAGAAAATAGTATAATGAATATG
Source organism: Agapornis canus (assembly GCA_036873685.1). Taxonomy (NCBI): domain Eukaryota; kingdom Metazoa; phylum Chordata; class Aves; order Psittaciformes; family Psittacidae; genus Agapornis; species Agapornis canus. The sequence goes on along the minus strand of JBAFWW010059908.1, from coordinate 31,427 downwards.
AGCATTACAGTTCAGCAAATTCAGTCGTTTTAACAGATCTTAGACTAATTTTTGTCTGATTTGGAAAACAGTCTGTTATGTAAATGTCTTTAGACTTATGCTTTGAAAAGGAGTGTTATGTATGTGAATTCTACAGCCTTCCAAAGAGGACTTGTGACAGCTGTACATAGCAAACCTATGGAAAAAAATACTAATTTTGGGTATTCCTAATGTTCTGTTATTACCTCAAGATTGATCTGGGACCTTCTGCACAATACATGACTGGAGGAACAGCAGCAAAGGCAGAGTTTGATCAGTGTTATCAGAAGTGCCAAGTTACAGCTGCAGTGGGTGACACTTACTTAAAAAGATTTCAACTATGCAGAACTCTTAAGCTTGGAACCCCAGTGCTTGCTTTTGAAGAAAAAGCATTGCAGCTTTAGTAAAGTTAATTGTTTCACATATTTTCTGTAACTTATAACTCACCTGGAAACCCACAATCTGGGAAATCCACAATGGTTTGTAGGCACAGTGCTCTGGGTGGGGAAGGAGCTTGGAGATCTAGGTTGCAGAATAACACTGATTTCCTTATTCTCTTGCCCTGGCAGCATGTTGTTTGTGTTTTAAACAGTGCTGCCTCCCTGAGAATCTTTCACTGGAAAACTGATGTATATTGGAGTAGTTACATGTTAAAAAAAACACAATAAATCTATCCTTGCCTCTCCTCTCTGCTGGCTACAGCCATGAAAATTGCCTCAGTTGAACTAAAAGGGCCAGTTTGGAAGGGAAGTGGGTGAAACATGGTTGCTCAGTGAGAGGTGTTTGTAGCCCTTCCTTGCATGGTTTATGAGACCTGAGTGTCACTTGGGAAGATTTGTAAGGTAACACTGTGGCTTGTTTACACAAGCAACTTGCTACACACTGTGTAAGGGTTGAGAAACAACAGTATGCTGTTACCATGTGCATGGTTTTAGGGTGCTTGAAGAGCAATTTTGTGGCTATTTTGATTTTTAAATTCAGTGTGTTATACTGTGCTTCTCTTATATCTTAAAATCCTGTGATAAGAGTGTGTAATTGGGAAGCTGAGTTGAAGAATTGGGTGGGGAGATCCTTCCTTGTAAAACACACATTCTTCAAATATGGTCGATTTGTCAAAAGGTAAAGTGTTTCTTTACTTGCTATATATTCTTAGAAGAATTTCCTAATAGACAGCTTGGGTTAAATGAAAAGAGTGATGCTGTTGAAAAGCAGGAATATATTGAAAAGGGGAGGAGGACAACTGTTTCTGTAAAAATAGGTGAAAGAATCCTCACAAGTGAAGCATTTTGAAGAAAGGGTTTTGCTTCATTTCTCCTGTGCATAGTTGCAATGGGAGAAGCGATTGTAGGATCTGCAGAGTGTGGACTTCAGTGTAGGAAGTACATCTCTGTCACTTGCAGCCAAATCTAGGTGAGCTGTATGGGTTTGTTTTTTTTTTAGTAACACCTAGGAAATCATTTGTTTTGGGAATCTGAAACCTCCTGAGTACTTGCTGAATGAACAAAGAATCCTGGACAGAGGCATATGTGTAACATTTTGCCTCACACTGGAATAATGGCTGCAAATTTCTTGAACTTCAGCTGTTTAATAAGGAATTCCCTAACTCAGCCCAACAGCTGGTGCCAAGAGCAGAAAAGTGCCTGTTCCCATAATCCTTCTTCCTTTCCTGTCTCAGCCTGTTCCCTCAGAATGCTTCCCTGCTTGCTAGGCTCTAAGCTAGGTCAGTGCTCATATTTCTGCTGCATTCACTGGGCCTCAGCAAGGACCTATCTGTAGGAGGCTGCTTGCTATATAGTTAAAAAATAAGAGAAATGGCATTCTCTCACTACAGGCTGTATATAGATTGTTTTTTTCCAAATGCCCAGTAGACTTCTAATATAGCTGTTTATTTTTTAAGGGGGGTTTTGGTTTGTTGGGTTTTTTTTTTTTAATAAACCAAGGGCCAGCACTTAATCCTTGTTTAATGCTATAAATACTTCATTTCGCTCTCCAGAAGAGTTACTGAATGTAGATGAAGGTGGCAAATTTAACACTGTATTTATCCTAACTCAGAAACAACTAGCACTTTCAGGGATGACTAAAAACAAAAGTGCCAAGACGCAACATACCTTTATCTTTAAATACAGTTCGGTGTTTTTATCTCCCACAGAAGAGGCAGGTGTGTTTTTATGGGATGTGCTAGGAAGACAGAATCGGCAGCAGCAGTGACGCAGATTATGTGGAGCACCTTGACTGGTAAGAGGAGTAGCAGGTGGTCTGAAGAATATGTATTAAGACAAAACACCAAAGTCCTGTATAGGAGATTTTGTCATCATTGACATTTTTTTTGTTGACCTTGGCTGGTTATATTACAGTCTTTTCAAGGACAGGAACAAAGTCTCACATGTTTGTGCAACATTAGCACAAAGGGGCCCCCATCTTGGAAAAAGGGTCTTGGGATGCTGCTATTACCACAAATAAAGAGTGGTAGTGTTCATAATATCTAGTTTTAATTGTAGGGAAGGTTCCTTCAGCAAAAAGAGAAGTACCTGAAAAAGCAGAATAGAAAAATTAAGTAAAATGCAAAAAATCCTATGATCTGTTGCATGTGTTGCTTCTTAATTGTGTGTATTTTGTAGTTCATTTTGTGCAGTGCCATTTTATCCAAGTGTGTATAACCACATCAGAGTTTTTACAAGAGTTTGTATCAACACATATTTTGATTTGTGCTCTGATAGTAGCGATGGTGACTACCAGAGTTCTTTTGGTTTTATATAATCCTGACTTTGCAGCATTGTAATTCATTTGCTGTCTGTTTTGCTGCGCAGAAAAGTGATAAAAACTGTGCACATAGACTTGTCTGGCTTTTTCTTCTCTACAGGTCATCAAAGCACAGCTGCATGGGCTGCCACCCACTCCACTTCATACCTGCTCATTTTCTTCTGAGGCACTGATTTGTAGTAGCCTTGGGTTTTTTCCTCATGTTTCAATGTTGCAAGTGGAGTTGAGGGTCAGGGTAAATAGAGATGAACTTGGTTACATATGGCTACTCTGTGAAAAATGCAGCTTGTTTACATCTAGAAATTGGGTCAGGTTTTAATTGCAGTGTCAGGGTAGCTAGCTCTTAAACAGTTTCCCTCTCAATATAAAAGGGGACCAAAAAGGGATCTGCTATTATCTTTTTCTGGCACTAACAAAAATATATTCTGTATGTATAAATGTAAAGTATAACAGGTCTAGAAAACCCTACAAACCTTTAGCTCCTTGCAAGTGCTCTCAGTTTTCTTTTGACAAAAAGAGCTTTTTTCCCTTTCAGTAATATATGTTATGGCATATCTACAGTGAAGTTGTTTCTGTTCTGAGTAGACAGATGAGTTTGCTTCACCTGAGGCAGAAAATAACGTTTTTATATGTTTTGAATTATATTTTAAAGAGTCTGGCAGCTTTAGGAACCAAAGTTCAAGTCAGTGATCACTTGACAGTGCTGCCTCATTCTTCCACCTCAGGCTGCCTTACATAGCCTGAATCAGGCTTTTGCCCTTATCCACAGAGGTTGTGTGAGTAACAGTGTCTGCTTTTCTTGCTTAGCTGCACAGTGTCATCTGAGTTGGCTCTCTTAACTACAGTTCAGGTGAAGGATATGATGGCAAAATACTTATTGTTTCTGTGGTTATATAATAGCATATTCAGTTATAATCACTCTAATTCAGGTAATATATTGACTGATTACTGTTGTTAAAATCAGTGGAAAGGTGGCAGCTTCCCTGGTTTCTCTGAGGGGGATTACTCTTACCAAGGAGATGGACCAGATTGACCATGAAGTCTGTGGTTTGTCTGGTGGAAGGCAGCCCTCAGCAGTAACAGGGAAACCTGTGGGATATGCAGTAGTCATCTGAAGAAATAGCATGTAGAAATGTGTGTTAATCTGTCAGCAGGAGGGGTTAAGTGTCTGTTATTGGCTTGTTCTGTGGTTTGAAGATGTTTTTGTTGTGGATTTTTAAGTGGTCTGTCTGAGCCAGGACTTCCAGAAAACCACTTGCCTTCATCTCTGTAACATACCCAAACCGAAAATTCTATCCGTATTTCTATTAAGACTAGTTAAACCTTAAAAATTGTATCAAATACCCTTCCCTCTGTAATGCCAGCTTTGCCTAGGGTAAGCATAACTAAAACATAATTATATAATGAAAACAACCTTTTCCTTCTGCTGATAGTGTTTGCATGTTTTTAGATAAGCTGTTGCATTAAACTTATTGGAATAGGAGAAAAAGCAAAGATACAAACAAGGCCTTGACTTGATTCCAGTTTGATATAAAGCAGGCAGTGTGAGATTGATTGCAGTGTTCTACCTACAGAGGCAAATTTGCTTATTGATAGCTGGGCTCCTATTACTATTCATAGGTATAAGACATGTGGATCTGTGCAGTCACTGCTTGAGTGAAAATTACTCATAGTGGAGACTTTCACTTAGCTGGTCAAGCCCACCCTAATCCTGACAATTTTTAGATAATCTCCTTAATGTTTTCAGCACATATAAAGCAAAAGCACAGCAAGGGATGGATAGGGCTGTGTTCATCTTTTCTTTTTTACCTCCTTTTCAAGTACCTTTTAGCTTTCCTGCTTAATGTGTGACGGTTATTAGAAAAAGTAAATTGTACAATGGATATAAAAATATCCCATGTGATGAAAGTGGCTTTGGATCCCAGCTGGCTTTGTATTTTGTTCCTTCTTCCAGCTCTTGTTTCTTTTTCTCAATTTTGAATCTGCTAGTTTTTAATAGTTATAGTGTTAAAGTGAATTTTAAGATAAAAGGAAAATTTAGGAAATAGGAAAACGTAGTCAGTGCTGTTACCAGATAGCAAATGATGTTCCTAATAATTCAGGATTCTCTTCAGTCCTGATGGATTTAAAGGTAAATAGACAACATGCAAAATTAGTTGCAGCTACAGTTAATTTCTTTGTACAAATACTTTGGTATGTATAAGTATGTAAGAAATTAAGCAGCTGGCACGGGTCTCTGGTTTTGTCCGAATCTTAAGGCTAGGAGTATGATTTTATTTATTTATTTACAAGAATAAGAGCTAGCTCTAGAAGGAAATTCTGTAAAATGTGCTGTTAGGAGGAGTATGCTTCTGCAAGCGGATGGGAAGTGGAGTGATTTTATATCAAGAGTAAAGATGAGCAGCAGTGGTTACTGTGTTTCTCTTCAAGTCTGTCTTTCAGACTTTTCTGAATATTCCAAATTAATCTGCCATAAAAATATAAAGTAAATTATTATCTACCAAAATGTGAGCACAGGTCACCTCTTGTTGAGGGGATGATGTTCCTTAGTCTGAAGTGGTTTTAGAGAACTGTTTCTATGTAGTTCTCTTACTTCTGTTTCCTCTCTGTGGCGGACATACCCAAAGCAATGAGTCGCACTTCTCTCTCAGCAGAAGGCTTGAGGCAATTTAATGTGTATTGCCATGGTTTCTCCTGCCAGCTCTCCATCTTCAGTGAAACCTTTGCAGGATACTCTTTTCTGCTTTTTTTGCAGATAGTGTCAGGCATCTGGAGAGAGAAGGGGAGGAGAACTGGTTTCAAGGTAAATCACAAAACAAAAGCAAACTCGGTGGAATAGGCCATATTCTTTAAAAATATAGCTCTCTGCAGTGACTTTCAACATCCTTTGAAATCCCCAACACAGTCTAGTTTTGCCAGAGGAGTCCATGAATTACATAATTTGCAAAAGTTGTAGAGGAGAGGCACCCCATGCTGATTGTACTCTGCTTGTAGAGTAGAGGCACCCCATGCTGACTGTACTCTGCTTGGTTTCTCCGTGATAGAAGACAAACCAGAAACGCCATAGAGGGACCTCTGCATTTCAGTAGGTAGCCATGTGTATCGTGCATTTTCTGTCTCACTGAGCTGGCAGTCACCAGGGTGGTTTTATGCAGGGTATCTTATGCAGGTGCATACAGCTTCCCCCACTCATTGGTAAGATATGTTGTTAGACGTTGTTTCCCCTTTGCTGGTGACTCTTCCATATAAATACAATTTAAAGATGGAATAGTATGTTGTATTGCGTTTCATGATGCATCACTTGTAGTACTGGCAATCAAAGTCTCAGGATGGGGAATACTAAAATTGGATCCAAGAATTACTTATTATGATCTCCTTGATACTCGCTCCTCCCAGCATCACTGCTGCACGGACTTTTCAAGATATGGCTCTGCCAGTGTCTGACCCAGCTTCACACCAAGAATTATTTAAAACTACTTTTTCTTTCTCTCTATGTAGATGTCTATATGGAAAAAAACGCTTTCACCAGCTTATGTGTTGTAATAAAGACTATTAAAAACTAATGCGACTTCTGTACATATAGGTGCCTATAATGAAAGTTACGTGTTACTTTGGGAAGGTGCACAATAGGGGTATTGTAATTTAGCAATGGCTGACATGTCTTTCAAACCTCCCAAGTAGGTTGTACTATAAATATAGTATCTTGTTTTGCAATTGACATCTTGCTAGTGGGTGGCTAATTTGAAGGGAACTAGACCAGAGATCTAATATTAATAACTTAATAGCTATGTGGATATTTTAAGTCTATTTTTCTGCTTATTTATAGGCATATATCATTCATCTATACTGTGTAGCCTTCTTTGCATATATGTTTAATTCTGAAACTTTTGCTTTAGTAACATTCATGTTTATGTGCCTTTGCAATCAAAAGCTTAAAAGCAATTTGGTTGTATTTCTCAAAACCACTTTGAGGATGATGATTTCAAAGTAATGGCATTTAAACTGTTTTAAGAAAAACCTTGCCTCCAAAGTAAGGCCTGAGAAGAAAGCCGACAGTGCATTGTCTACATCTCACCTTAATTTGAGAGCCAAAGCAGCATTAATGCTATATGTTTTCCTGTGTGTAAACTAAGACATAGAGCAGTTTTTAAGCATCCACTGGAAGTGGGTAGCTCATAGGCAAACTGAAGAGGAATAAAATAGAAAGGAGCATGTCAAAGAAGCTTGATCCTTTGGGATTAGAGTAAAATGTGCTTTCAAGTGCACATCACTTCTCATAGCACACATTGCTATACAAAGAGACGTTGTGTTCTGGTTTCCTCTGATGGGACAAATTTCCATGTAGGTTCATATCTCTTCTGCCTACTCACCTTGCCTCCTGCCTTCTTTCTTGCAGTTACACTTGTCTGTAACTTAATAAGCATGTGTGATACTTGTCCTTGTCCTATTTATGAATTCTTAAATTAATTTATAATAGGGCAGGAGGATTATGTGACAGATGCATTATACTTTGCATGTGCTTGATATTTTAAAATCTTTGTTTTGTCACATACCCAAACATTTTCAGATGCATTCCACTGAACATGATAGAGGAGTGCTACGGTACCCCAGGCTGTGACTGCTGACTGCAGAATTTGTGTCTGTTGCCTTTGCATTTTTTCCCTCTTGTGTTCCCTCAGGTAGCTTTGCTGTGAGCGCTCAATTCAAGGGAAACAAAGCTTGTTTCCCCACTATCTGTAGAGTTTGTTGTTCATTTAGCTAGCTGCCTCAGGAAGTTTAAATTGTGTACTAGGAGGTGTTTGCTGGATTAAAACCCTACAGGCTGTTATCTATGAAACTTGCCTGTCAGTAGAAGCATCAGCAGTACCTTCAACCACACACTGCGTCTTCTGCATCTGTTATAAGTGTGAGGAAAAGCCCATTCTAGTTCAAAAGATCTAACAACACACGGGTGTACTTAGGAGAGCAGTGTGCTACAGCTGTTTGCTTGTTGGAGGGCATGGTTATCAGTGGTAGAGGAAGCATAGCATAGGGCTTTGAGCTTTCATAGATGTCCTGGCAACTGCCAGTGTCCTTCCAGAACTGATGAACTCTTTGTATTATATTTCTGCTGCCTATCTGCCCGAAGCTATGTCTCTGTCTAAGTGTAGTTTGTATTGTCATTGTTGTGAAGGAAACTATGGATATATAGACTCTGTGCAGCAAGCTGCTTCCTTCCATTTTATTGCAGATCCAAAGATTTCAATTTTAAGATTTTTGGATTTTTTTCTGGTTTTACATACTTCACTGTGCATGGTACAGCTCTGGGCAGAGAACCAACCCAAAACAATTTGTGTTACTGATACAGTGAGCTTAGCTGGAGAGGTTGGTTTTTGAGGCATTAGGTGGGATCCAGGCCATTTCAACTGCTTAAGGTTCAGTAATTCTCAGTTAATAAAATTCAGCTGGTAGTGTTTGTCCAGTTCACAGTGGTCCAAGGAAGAAATGACACAACAAAACCACACACCTACTCTGGTGATGAGAGTTGTCTGTGAAGGCAGATAATGATGCCCATATTTAAACTCTGCAGGGCGCTTCAAGCATGATTTCTCTTGTTTCACAATCAGCTTGAGGCATGTTGGGAGTGACTGTCATGGGGATGTTTTGCAGCTTTTGACCCTTCCTCGTGTATTTTTCTCACTCTTCTTGCATGACTCTGTACTTGGTTTTATTTTTAATTCCAGACTCTGGGAATATAGTATCTATGCATGTACTTACTGCATGTTGTCCTGTATGTAACGTAGCTCTGTTGATTTCACTGTAATCATGAGAATCCATCATAAGGTGCACACTTAATCTGTCAAGATTTATAAACAAATTTGAAGATTCTTTAGTAGTTAATAAAGGTAATTTTACAAACCTTCTCTTTCATTTCAGGTGGCATTTTCAAGGTTTTCTCCTCTGCTAAGAATCATATCTGCATCTGGGCAATCCTGCTTGTCCTTGCAATATTTACTTGCTAGTATTTTCTGTCAAAATAGTAAACCGTTTTTGCAAAGTATTAATATATCAAGCCACAATACTTTAAACGTCTTAAAAACCTGTATGCCAATCCTGGTACTGCAGAGAAAATGTCTGTCAAACACTGTGCACTGGAAATATTACTCCTGTGCAAAGTGCTCATGTTTTGAACTTATGCTGGTCTACCAACACATTCAAGGAGCTTCCAATGCCCTGTGAAGAATTGCAGGCAATGGCAATAGACAGTCCAATTTGTTGGAAGTAAACGAGTTAATGAGTAACTGTCACATCTACCTAAGTTTTGAGGTCTGGGACTTTCAATGGCTGAATTTCTTGTTTGGTTTGGGTGTATTGACTTGAATCTATTCTTCCATCTGAATCGATTTTTGACCTTTTTTCCTCAAGTTTGTCTAGTGTTGCATAAGTATCTCAGTATGTGCTGCTTTAGCATTTACAGGTCTTAAGATGGTATTTTCATACACAAACACATAACTTTCAGAAAAGCACCAAAAATTAGTGCCCTTTTGCACATCTCATATTTTTTTTTAAATCTCATATTATTAAAAGCCCTTTTAGTCTGAAAATTGAGTAATGTATCTTTCTGCAAACATGCATATTTTTAGTGTAATTGGAAGATGTTTAGAATTACTGTCTTTATGAATATACAGCCAAGAAACCAATTATAGGCATGGTTAGAAAGCGATAGCATGCATTAGTCAGATTATAACAAGGTTCCAATAATGTAAAATTGCTGCACGATAAATTAGTTTGTATAGATTTTGACAGTTGTTGCTTTCAATAAACTAAATTATTTAGAAATACACAGCTGCAGTTCTTCCAGAATCGAAGAAAACCAGACTTCTATTTCCTTGTCAAAGTCTTTTCCATAGAGCAGGACTGCAGGCACTGGTAAACCTGGTTTGAGTTTGGTTGACTTTGTGAATCTGATGATTTTTGTCTCAGTAAATAGATGATAGATTACAAGAGTAACTTCAAAGACCTTGTCAGGCACATTTTTTTTTTGCTGTCAGTCTGATGGATGCATTCACAATCTTTTGGGTTTGGGGTTTTTTTTCAATGTAATTTATGAAAAAATCGTGACTAGATTAATGCTGGCTGTTTATTTTCACTACAAACCTGAGCCAAGAATTTAGCTTGAATCTCCTGAGAGAGTGCAAGAGAGATGTGTGTTGTAACTCCATATGCCTATTGAATTGCAACTTTGAAATAGAAGAACCTGTCTTTCCCTCTAGTAAAGTGTTTCTACAATGCTATAAGTGAAAGCAAAATCTACCTAAATTCTGGAAATCAGGCTACTCACTCTGTAGCTTTCTTACAGTTTCAGGTCCCGAGCTATGTTCCAGCTGCAGGCTTGAGATGTATTGTGGCTGTCAAATTATGTTTGTGTGTACATGGGCAAGTCTCTATTTTAGTGGTGTGTACTTTAATTAGGTATGACATAATTATGATATAACCTGCTTTTGGTCCAGTTTAGGACCAAGTCCCACTATTTTTAACATGCATAGGCAAGCAGATTCAAGTCCAGTATGAAGTGTGTGCACCATCCCAGAAGTGCCACTTGATATATATTCAAAAGGAGCTGAGGCTCCTGCAAGACATGGTCACTGCCTGGTAGATCATCTCTTCCCCTGTCACAGTCCAAAACCAACAAGGGCAGACCTTATCTCTGAATGTCCTTACCTGTAGTTGCTTGCAGTGTTTCATAGAATCATAGAATAGTTAGGGTTGGAAAGGACCTTAGTTCCAACCCCCTGCCATAAGAAGGGACACCCCACACTAAACTGTGACACCCAAGGCTTTGTCCAACCTAGCCTTAAACAGTGCCAGGGATGGAGCACTCACAATCTCCCTGGCCAACCCATTCCAGCATCTCACC
>JBAFWW010059908.1:0-20652 GCA_036873685.1 Agapornis canus | reverse complement strand
CTCCAGCGTATCCACCCAACCACACAGCTTGGTGTCATTGGCAAACTTGCTGAGGACGCACTCAATCCCACTGTCCATGTCAGCAACAAAGATGTTAAACAAGACGGGTCCCAACACTGATCCCTGAGGGATACCACTCGTTACTGGCCTCCAGCCTGACACTGAGCCATTGACTCTCACACTTTTCTCCTGAGAGAACATGGTGGCACTGACTCAGTGGGGGTAAATTGAAAGATGAAAGCTATTTGTACTGTTTGTGATGTGGGCAAATGTTTCTGTTCACGAATGCACAATTCTATAAAAGTCAAAAACCTGTCTGCTCAATGTACCATCAAAGCTCATCCAGATGTACACAGTAGTGCTTCCTTGGTGTGCCCCTCAGCAGCTAGTTAAATGTAAGACTTTCTTAGCACCATCAATGTCTTCTGAAAATACCCTCTGCACTTGTTAAAAGATTAATTACGGAAATGACAGTGGATAAGGAAGAGATGATGTGCGTTCACTTGGGGAATTGATACTACCTTTAGGTAATCAATGTAGAAGAGTAATGTTTTACAGATAAAGCTCTAAAACTTCATAGTTTCATTTTCAGAACCTGAAATAACTGTTTTGCTAACAAGTAATGTTTTAATAGCACAGTTACACTTAAAGGTGCAATAATGCTGAAGCTTTGCTTGTCTATAGCATTTTAATCCATGCATGCGTTTTTTAGGATCTGAGCAGCTTCTCTCATGGGTGAGTCTCTTTTATTGGGATTAGGGCTGTTAGCTGTTTTGGAGTCTGCCTCTGTGATGTGTTCTGAAATTACTGTGTCTGCTATTATCAAGGAAATACCACTTTTATCATGCTTACTTTGCGATCATAAATATTATTCAGTGAATTGCGATCTTAAACTTTGCATGTGATGAATGCTTTATTGTCAGTTTAACTTCTGATGCTATGTTTGGTTGTGCTGTGTGTAAGCTTCAAATTGTAACAAAATACTTAGCAATCAATGCAATCCTACTTGAAAAGTAAATAGATTTGCTTGCATTTCATAAAGCAGCTCTAAGAGGCTGACATGAATTTTTCAACCCAAGACTTTGGTTTTCTCTAATCTGCTACTCCTGTTAGTTGTGTGTTTTTCTCAGGTGTGGCAAAAAAGGGATCCACAGTGCTGTTTGCAGAGTCAAAATGGAAAAGCAAATGTTTTTGTATATGAAACAACCTTTATTTTATTAATGCATTACTTGGATTTCAGTTTCTCTGCTGGTGACATTTTTTGGTTGGATGGTCTTTGAAATAGAGGGATTATAGGGAATAAGTTGTAGCAAGCAGATCAAATATCTTGCTGGTAACATTTGGGTTTATGCAAATGAAGAATGAGAAGCAGACCAGAAATTATGCTGCACTCATAGGACAGATGGAAAATAAGGCCTTATTCATGCATTGAGCTCTCTGAAGATCCAAATATATGTGTTTCTTTAAGTTCAAGAGAAAGACATTTTTATATAATGTCAGTTTATACTGAATTCTTCTCTACTTGCACATTTCATCACCTTAGTAGCAGTCTTTGCTTTTGTAATATGGAAAGAAAACAACATCAAGCACCATTAATAGATGTTCTGGTGGGGAAGGCAGCAGTAAACAATAGTTCCTAAAAGTAGGTAATTTCTGTCTCCCTGATGCGCCACTTTCAATTCATAAAATGCACATCGGTACTTTTTTATGAACATATAATTTACTTTTTTGTCTTCTTTTTCCTAACTATATGTGATTTAATATCACAATAAGCAAAAACCTTAGACAGTCACTCAAGAGAGAAATGTTACTTGTTTGTTGGAAATAAATTTTTGATTATTTTTAAAAACTTGCATTGACTTAAGAAGTCCCAGTCTAAAAGCAGTGAAGATTTCAGTTACAAGTCATGGAAGAGAAGAATCTGTAATGAAAACTGCTGCCCAAAAAACATGGGAAGGTTTTAAGAGATTAAGTCAGTCTCTTGCATAGTTATATTCCTTTAATTTAGAGAAGTACAAGACACACTCTTCCCTATGTTTCTTTCAGTTAGCAAAATGAAAAGGGTTGTGGAAAAAACCGCACCCACAAAATGTGTAAATAGAACTGCTTGCTGATCAAGGAGCACGCCCTAGTGGCAGGTGAATCCAGCGTGGCCTTCTCGGGTACCCAGCCCTCCAGCTTCACTGATACAATCAACTATTACAAGGAGGAGAGTGACATTTTCACAGAATCTTTTCAATTTTGCCATCACTATTTCCGTCGTGTGCCAAAGCTGGTGTGATATGTGTAAATGTGGCATCGTCACAGGTATTGGTGGTAGCGTGATGAAGTTCCTGCTCTGTAATTAATTTTGAAACAGGAAAGTAATGTATATTTTCATACACACAGATATTTTAAGCTGCAGAGGGTAAGATTTCATGTTCACAGTGCACAAATTCATATGGAGTGTGAGCATTTTAGTAACAGATACAGTTGTTAAGCTTGCCAGTTGGTGTTATGTAAAATGCTGTGAATGATTTTGAGAACCCATCTTAGCAGTGTTATCTGGTTTTACCTTCTCCCCGAGGCTTGTAAATCTTTTCAGCCCTTCCCCTCCTTAACTTTTCTGGTTTCAGTTTTGATTTCCTTTAATGAGACTGCAGGTTTGCAGTTTGATTCTTTTCAGATTCTCTGAAATACATGTAGATAGGCATGCGTCTTGTAAGAAAGAGAAATAAAAGACTAAGCGTGTAACTATGAAGCAACCCACAGCATTACCACAGAATTAAAGTTTCAAGTTTGGATGTAGTAAGGGAAATTCTACCCTATGATTATAGGTGGCACCCTTGTGATATTGTTCATTTCATCACATTGCCTGATAGAAATATAATTAAATGTGAGGTTTTTATCCTACACGGTATGAATTTTGTTAACATCACTGAAACAAAAAAAAGTGAACATATTCCCTACATGTAATCTGTAACTTTTTGTGACACATGCAGTAAGTGTTATTTATTAATTTGAAGCAGGATAAAATAATTTCCAGGATAAACATAAGTTAGTGGATTCTTTGATGGTCACATTATGTGGTATAAGTGTCATCATAAGTCAGTGGCAGTTGGGATCCATGTGAAAAATTACTTTTGTCACTTAATCATTCTTAAAAGACCTGTTAAGTTCAGCTGTGCATTAAATTCTTGCTTAGCTCTCAGCTCTCTCCATCCCATGACGAGTTAGTTAACTGTAAACAGGTTTCCTGTTGCTGTTATAGGGAGGCTAGTGTAATGATGAATTTCTGGTGTTTTGGGTGTGTTGTGTGTTCGTGTATGCTCAATGGAGAGTTGTGGAGAGCAAAGAAGCTCCTCTTACACCAGCCTCTCTTAGGAGGGGGAGAGGGGGGTTGCTACACCACTCTCCTTCTGATTCTTTCTCCTGTTAGGCACCATTTTGGGGACAATACCAATTATTTACTTGAAACAGAGTTTAAATGAATGAAAAATATTTACTGTAGACTTAACATTCTTTGAAGTTTTTATGTTTTAAGTGTTGAAATTCATCCTCTTGTTTGTTCAGCCAGCATGATCCTCATAGCCTTTTAATGGTCTTTTGGATTATCATTCATTTAGTGTTAATATTGTATAAGTGTGTTAATTTTTGCTTCTGATATTTTCTTAAATTAGATTTTATCAAAACAGTTGATATGTAGAGTTAGGTTCATAGAAATACAGTACATAATAGCCTAGTAGAGAACTAAAATTACATTCATACAGGGTCAGGCCCTTTTCACTTATCTTGTCAGCTACTCTGAGGAAGTGGTGTCACAGAGGAGGACCAGAACACTTTAAGGCTAGGGCCGTGGTACTGGAGTGTTTTTCTCAGGAATGCAATGATGAGTAAACTGATTTTTATTATGAGGAAACTGGTGATCCCCACGTGATGCTATGTAGCGTTTACTTCTCACACCCCTAGGTTGTGGTATTTATATCTCTCATTCTGAAAGGGAGAACAATTAATATGTAAATATTAATTAAGCAAATGTTGCAGTTTCCTTATACGTTGTGGAGGCGATTGCCATCAGTTTTCATGGCATTCTCCCTTTTCTTGCCCAGGGTGCTTCCTGTAGTTTTGGAGGCTAATGTCCACTCAGCTGTCAGGGGCTCTGCAGGAATGAGGAAGAAGTTTATTTGAATCTCTTTGAAATTTAAACACGGAAAATGAGTGCTGACCAAAATATTCTCTAGTTCCTCAGTCAAAACAAGGATGAAACATTTTCAAGTCTTACTCAGCTTAGTAACAGACTAAATAGCAAAGGTTTCTCAGAGGTCAATGATTATTTTTAAGAGAATGGAAATTCTGAAATGCTTTGTGTTGTTTAAGGCATGTGTTGCCTTCCTTGGTCTTAGTCCTTTTTGTAAGGAGGTGTTTGGGACGTTTCAGTGTTATTTGTAATGTATTTTGTGAGCCTTTGTGGCTGGAGTTCAGTATCCAGGAAATAGTTTGCTGTTTTCATGATCCTCTTCATTTTGGGCAGGGTTACATATTTTACTAATATGTTGTTTGAAGCAGGATGTACTTTCTCTTGATGTGTGGATTCTTTTCTTGGAGTGCCCAGATAGCATTCCTGTGCCTGTACGTTCAAAGATTTCTCTTTAATCCCTTTGTTTATGTAAAATTGCTATTTAATGATTTAATCTGTAATGAATATTGGTGGTAGGAATAATCACTATGTTACACAAATATAGGATCAGTAATTGTTCTCATCACATAGGGAATATTTACGTTTTTAAGTTGCTTGTGGAAATTAATTCCATGAGGATATTTCAAGGATTTTTTCATATCACATGTTCTTTGTAATTTGTTGATGTTAAATTCAGATCCATATGATCAGTTTTGAAAATTCTGGGTGGTTTGATCATGGCCTTGTGGTTTGTGGTTTTTTTTTTTTAATCTGACTATTGAATTTTAGTTTTATACTTTAGCTAACATTAAAACAAGCTACCCCATCAATATTTAGCCATTTGTAAACTTTAGTCTGAGTTCTCATAAAGTTCCCCTTTGTCAATATGGGCAGCCAAAAAGAACAGAAATTCCTTCGAAGCTACTGTTCTACTCTGTGGTAGGGTTTTGTTTTCAACTAAAAGAATGAGAAAAGGGTAGAATTGAAACTGTGCCTCTAAGTTTTTTGCATCAATTCAATGTAAGTAATCTAAAGATAGTCTTTAATTTTTGTTCAGTTATTTTCTCTAGCTAAGTGTGTATTGTAATCAGTAGGAAACTGAATGTTGTTTTAATGCTTTCAATAAAAGGACTAGTAGAAAAATAGCTTTTATCCTTTTTACATCCTTTAAAATAAATATTGCTAGAAACTATCATAATATGGTTTGTGTTACAGGTGGTGTAATACCAAGGGCTGTACTGCTGCCACATCACAATTTTGTGGGGTTTCAGAGAGTAGTTCTGGTAAGGACACTCAATGATTTATCTATTTATTTGTCATAAAAGTGGACTGATAGTTTGGTACAATTTAGTATTAGTAATTGCAATTACATGCATTTACAATATTTCTTAGGTTTCGGTTTCTGCACTCCTCTGAGTCTTTACATTAAGTATTCTTTTATTCAGTAGTCTTTAACGCTCCCTTTGGAGCTGTTACTGTCTCATGTCAATCCATATTCATTTTGTTGAGAGTTGTGGTAGTATAACACATCAATTCACAACATGGAAATATTAATAAAGGGACCTTTTGACAAAGCACCTTGTAAAAATCTTACTGTCTACTTGAAGTGTGGAGTCACTATTGCCTTAGTGTGTATTAGGTTTTAAAAATTGTATGTGGGAAAATATTGTGTTTTGATCATAGTCCTTTTTTTATTTTCAAGTACTAAAGGCTTGGCTTCCTAAAGAAAAATTTGAATATGTGGTTCAGAGGGCAAATACCCAGACCATGAGCTGTGACTAGTCTCCTTGTCTTAAATTTAATGTACAACCTTGTGATTGTTTTCTTTAAATGTATATATTTGCAGTCTCTCTATAATTTCTTTTGATTTTGCACACTTGCCTTAAGCATATTTTCTTGTCTCTTCTCCAAATGGCCAGAGTTACTTTTTCTAATAAAGGCAAGATTGGTTTTGAACCAGTCTATAGGCAGCCATGCTTAAGTATTGTACAAGAGCACAATTGAGTATTTGTTCTTTCAGCAGTGGATAACTGATAATCACATTTGTATCTGTAGAATCTTTATTACATACTGTAATTTAACAAATGTCTTGTGGGTGTAGCAGATGTCTTTTCTTTTTTCTTCCTTTTTTTTTTTTAAAATCATATTTCCATAAAGTTTTTGGCAAGCTCTATTAGTGTACTATCTTAGGTCTGTAGAGGGTACTCAAAGACAGAGAGAATTTATTTTAACAAACCTTATATATTGCAAGTATACCCCCTACAAGGTAGAGAAGGATATTGTTGACTGTTCTTTATGTCCTTCTTGTAAGGAACTGTTGTACTGGCTCTGCTCCAACAAATCACTTAAGCAATTGAACTCGATGGGACTAGAATATGTTTAAATATTCTTCTGGGTTGATCTGTATCTATGTATACTTTCAAAAGCTCTTTACTGTTACCTAAAAACAAGATGGGGTTCACAAGAAATTTTTAGTGGGATTCCCCAATCAACTGAAGAAGCTGGTAGTATGTCTTTCTGTATTGGAGATTTGGGTGGGAGAGGGGCTTGCTTGAGAAGGCTCTGGAGGGTGATAAATTAGGGAAGCAAAAGGTGCTATCTGAAGATGCAAGTGAATTGCTGTAAAGACTGAAGCCATTTTCCCTGCTGTTATTGCATTAGATTGGTCTATCTAAAATATTTGGGCACTGTGCTATTCACATTATATGGTTTCCTGCTCTGTAGGTACATTATACCTTGAGCATGCACAAATCATGCATGTAGGCTTACATTAGAATTTCTGAATCTTGGAGTGGAAGAAAATAAGCTTTCAGATTTAGATGAGAGAAATGGCATAGTGGAGTTTTGAGAACCATTACTCAAGAATGTTAAACGGCAATTCTACAAAGAAAAGACATCACAGCTTTATAAATATTGTAAGGAAAGAAAGATGATGGGAGCTCTTTGGAGTCTGAGAAATGCTAAAAATTTTTCAAAATGTTGTGAGCAATTTGTGCAGTGCTTATTAAGGTATAATGTCATGTGGAGAAGTCATGGGCTTCTTCCTCTCTATCTTATTTTCAAATAATGCTCCTATTACTGGAAATGCTTTAGCAGAATTTTTTATGTGTGGAACCTGTTATTCCAGTGTTTGAGGTAAGGTAAAGATACCCTAATATGGCGAATTTCTTTTTGTGAAAAGCCATCCTATCTAATTTGTTTAAATCTGAACTAGCAGAACTAGTTCCTGTGATTGCTTAATTCTGCAAAAGATACAGTAAATGTCATTTGTGGGACAATTTGAAGACCATTTCGGTGCAGCTGCCTATGTAACGGTAGCCTGCAGTTATAAGACATGGTGTATTTCCATCTGCTGGTATTTTAACTTGACTAAGCAAAACTTTTCTCTACACAAAGCTATGATCATATTTCCAGCTGCACCAGTAAAGAAGACTGTTTAATTCAAAATAGAACCTTCTAGTGGGGGAGAGGGGGCTATCCTATTACACAGATGATGTATCCTCAGGTTTTGAATAGTTTGCTTAAAAGGGCAGTAATTAAAAAATTAGTCAGAGCAGATGTCTGATGTTGTCCTGAGCAGTCAGAAAGAAGAGGAAATGTCCTGAGTTTGAACTTTTTATCTTAATTGGATCCTTTGTGACTCTCAGCCCATTTGATAAGGGTTTCTTCAGTAGACTCTCTGCTTCTGCTGTACAAAGCCAACAGTTTTAAATTTTAAGGGTTTTATGCCTGAGTCTAGGCATTCATGCAAGCATTTGCATACAGCTTCAAAGGATGCTTCCCTCCAAAACAGAAACTTTATATACAACAGGCTGTCTTGGTATAGCTTTTCTATATCCCATGTTCTATACAGAAAAACAAAAATAGTGTTCTTTAAACCATCTTTTAATACTTTTTTTTTCAATCTTGTTATATATCCCTCTACAGGTGTGTTCAGGTTTCTTTTACTAGTCAGACTGTCTGCACAGTGCCAGATTAGCAATAAGAACATTATGCTTCTTTAATCTTCTAAGATCATCAATACAGTTGTTTCTACAGATACAGAAAACTACAATGTTCAGGAGCAGTCTGGGGCTGTCTTATGGCAGGCATTTTCATTGGATCTCTGGGAATTTTTTCTTCATGGTAGTATAAATATGCTTATAGACTTAAACTCCAATGAAGTATCAGAACTTGGCGTTCATTTAGAGTTGTCCTTAGTCACTTAGTTTGAGTTACTTAGCTCAATGCAGTTAAGATATTCCATTTTCTACTAGCAAGCAAAGAAGCTTGTTTTTATTTTCAGGGCATTCTATAAAAAGCTATTCTTGGTGATTTAGATATTGGAACAGCTCTCAGTAAAAAAAATAAAAAGGATATATTGCAGGATATGGAAGATCTGTTCAAGGATGATGACTGTATTGCATATGTCTTCCATGTATTACAGGCATATCTCCTCAGCACCTGTGCTGTTCTTAATATTCAGCCAAAAGACCATTGAAATTTTCATTTAGGGAAAAAAATAAGCAGGTGCTGGAGGCAGGAAGGGACAGCAGCTTAATATCTAGCCAAACCTTTGGAGGCACGAGTGAGTTTTTTATTAAATGTAAAGATATGGCGATTGAATGTCTGCATCGACAGTGATTATAGCATAGCAGAGGTGGTTTTGTTTACTTCTGTCCTGGCAACGGTCTCAGGTCTGCAGCTCAACTTCTTGTGTAGTTGAGCATCAAGTGGAATCTGAGGCAGGGGTTATGCAAGTCAATTCATTGCCTCTCTCATTCTTCGGTTATTGTCTCACTGCCTCCTGGACAGTTTGTGGAGGAGGCAATGGCAGCCGTGAGAGACCAACAATGACAGAACGGTGGACCAGGAATGCCCAATCTTCCCAGTCATTTATTTCAGTAGAAGTAAAGCAGTATTTTGCCCTTACAACCTATACCAGCACCCTTTTTAACATGTCTCTAGGCTGCTTATTTCCGGAGCTGCCTCAGGCACACGGCTGCTTGACCAGCTGCATTGGCTGGTACAGCATCTTTGAGATTTGCTTGGGTTCTTGTTGCTTTATTTTTTGATAACAAGATCTTAACAGATTGCATGTGCATTGCAGATAGGTATGTATGGCAGTGAAAGAAGAATTGAGAATTTTACATTGCTCTCATATTTTTTGTTATTTTAGGTTGTAAATGGAAAATAGGACAAGTGCTTGATCACCCTGTGTCACAACTGAAGACAAATGAATTATTACATACTGTCTGTGGCTGCAGTCAGTCATGTTCTGGAGTGGCCATGCCTGGTCTCCTTAGGAGAGCTAAGATCACGGATATTAAACTCTTACTTGAGCAATATGTGATTTAAATTGAGCAGATAGGAGCAGCTTTGACTCTTTACATACCAGAAATCGTGTTTGTCAGACAGTGTTTGTGTTTTAATTTATTTCACGGGTTTTGGGAGGCACATCAACTTGCTAGAAGAGGCAGACACTTCACATCCTGCTTTTCGTTAGAAGTCAATTCCAATAAGGCTTCTAAGTGATTTAAGTGCTTCTGGTAAATTTAGCTACCCAATTTCAAAGTCCATCTGAGGTTAAATCTTTAGGTGCTAAAGTAAGTGGTTAATTCCTGGATCCACTTTAACCGTCCTTTTTCTAAAATTAATTTGTAAGCATTAAATCTTAATTAGTACATCTCTTTTGTGAGGTATGCTCTAATTTAATGATTTCTTCCTGCTAATTAGTCTTCAATTAAAAAAAAGTAAGCTGGGATGAGGATGGTTTCATACAACCTTTTTGCACTAGATCTTGTTTGGTAACTAGTTTCTGTCATTTAAGTTCAGGCACTGCAATTTGGTTATTCTTGAGCAAAAATGTGCAGACAGCTTTAAAAGATTCAGAGCTGTTGCTTGCCCTTCTGATACTGTTGTTGCATTTGGGTTTTATTTGGGAATAAAAGTTGTATTGTAGGTGATATCAGAGTAGTTGTAAGGAAAGGATGCCTGGTTTTGCAGATTAGCAGTCTAATAAGGCAGGGATAGTGAGGAGTGTGGGAGTAGGCATACCTAATGTAGATTCACACATTGGGGTTTTTTTTACGTTCATATGACCAATTGCAGAAGCATGTTGTCTACTTTTGGTTGGGGGTGGGGGGTGGGCATGGCCTTTAATTTTTAAAGGTCCTGAACTCATAATGGCTATTCACCTGCAGATTCCCACAGGCTCATTTCAGGCAGCTTTAGTAAACAGGGCTGGATGTGCAAATGCTTGGGTAAAGGAAAGAGTTAAATTTTTAATCTGAGGGTAAATTTTCATAAGCTTTCTTTAAAACTCTCCATTCATGCAGAATGCTGCAGTCAGTCATAAGTTACATGTCCTTAAATCTTCCGAGGTGAACATCTTGGGTCTAGTAAGAACTTGTCAGTTTATATTTAATTTATTTGAGAATTTAGGATATCTTTCATAGCTGTAGAGAACTTTGAGCACTAAATATGATGAATGGTAGCATGTATTTTCAATACCAAATTCTGCTGACCAACTGCAGTTAGATTCTCAGCATGTTTAATATCTGTTAATAGAGAAAAACGTCTCTAAAGTACAGAACATTTCTACTGTGAACATTTCTACTGTTAACATTTGTAAGTACCATTCTACCTGTTTGCCATGAGTCCATAACTCATGACTAATACTATCCTTGTCCCAAGTAGTTCAGAAGTAATCAGATGGTTTTACTAACAAAATCAAAATCACAACAAAGCCCTGCATTCTTAATACAATTAATTCATTACCTTCCCTATCTGAAGGGCGCTTTTTGCTTTTTCTTCATCCCAAATTAAAAAATAAAGGATTATATATGGCCTTCTTTTCAGTAAGTAGCAAATTCTGATGTAGTTGCATTGATTACTGGCCACTAAAGCTGGAGATATCCTTCCTTGTTAATAGTTTATATTTTCTTGACTTGAAATTGTAATGAATTGTAACTGAAGGATCTTCTCTGTGTTTTGTGAGGTTGTTTGGGTTTTTTTCTTTTTTTGACCCCATGATGGTATTTCCTCACAGGGGTTTTACATTTCATCCTTCATTTTCCAGAAGCAGCAGTCTCGGAGCTGTTAGTATTCAACAGAGTATCTGCCTCAGGAAAAAAAATGGTAGCTTTCCTCTGCCCACATAGGAATTTCAGAAGAATTATTTGTTATCCCCAAACTAGGTCCTGTCAGAGTACATAATTCCCAAACTTCTTTTCTCACAGGAAAGCCATGTAAGACTAGGCTTAACAGTGGGGAAATAAGATAGGTTTATTTCCATACAGAATAGATCAGACCCTCTTCACCTGCTCTGTGAACAGAGCACCTTGTTACTGTTTCTCTTTTTTTTTCCCCCCAATCAAATCACACGCTTATATCCCCAGCACTGCAGAAGTTACGTGCTGTGCCAGACAATCCACGATCTTTCCTAAAATAATGTAGGAGTTAGGGAAGATGCTCGCACACAGAGAGCAACCCCTTCCCCTGCATCTTCCACTGCATGGAATGCTTCTCTTGCTCTTTTATGTAGTTAGTTTTATTTATAGGGTAGTTTTGTCAACTTCTGTGCTGAAAATAAAATCTGCACTTAATTCTAGCTTTGTAGGTGCTAAAAAACCTGAGGTGAGAGTGTTCAGGCTCATATGGCAAGGCAGGGCAAGTGAGTGAGTGGATCCTTTTGTTGGAAAATGTCATGTTCGTGTAGCTGTCTGTGTCCAGACTGATCTAAGTGCATTTGGTTTTTTTTCATGGTGTTCACTGGAAAGACAAAACAGGTCCCAGACATGCAGAAATTCAGGATAATTTCCTAAGTAATGATAGCAACTTTAATAGAAGATTAAAACCTGTCATTTCACCAAAAAGACACAATTCAAAGCAATGAAGTAGTGATGTCCTGTAAAAAGTGCTTCAAAACTTAAAAACTTAGACTCTACCAAAATTCATTGCTGTTCGTTTGAATGAAGTTGGATCTCCTAGGCAGAGTCTGCTTAGTTCCCCACATGCTTAGCCTAGTGAGTACAGGGGCATACTGCAGATGAAGACTTAGGGTCTTTTTGTGTTACTTTTGGTTATGGAAAAGCTACAGACATGCAGTGTGGAATGGGATTCACCAAAGAGGTGCCCAGCCTTGTGTTTAATGTGAGTTATAGGTGTCAGCATGGTGCAGAGGGGTGCCATGAGAAGATGCTGGTTGGCTCTGGCAAGTGTGCTGCTGTCCCAGTTTCTGCACTCTATCAGATGCTGCTGACTCCAACCTCCACTGTGCTGTTATTCTGCGTAGGTATAACTTCAAATCACCTCAGTTTGTTGTTGTTATGGCAGCATCAAAAACCCTTGCAAAGAAAGAAAGAGGGAACCCATTGTGGTAAATATGCTGAAGTGAGTCTGACAAAGGCCTTTCTCTTGCAAGCACTTCAGGACATGACTGTAGGGCGCAAGGCTAAACAAACATGGACAAATAAAATGAAAGGGCTTAGTTGAAATAGAGAAGTATTAATTGAATTTTTTTCAACCATCAGAGTTTTATTTGTGCAAAATGTTAGCAACTTGTGTAGCAATGGAGAAGTGGTGAAAGAAGAATGTAGAAAAGGAAGTAACTGAAGGTAGTACAGATAAAGGCAGCACTCTTGAACGTGGTTGGAGAGATGAATTCAGGAGTGGAGAGTACATGTAGGCAGTGCATGGTGAAGAGGTGAAAACCAGGGCAAGTGTGTGACCACAGGCTAAAGATCGTATGTTAAATTGGGATGAAAGCCAGAAGATGGATCACCAGCTTGGGAAAGATAGCAGGTACAGTGGATAGAAACTGTAAAAGGATAAAGGCATGGAGAAATGGAAGAAGAGTCCATACATCTGTATGAAAAAGTCCCCAGTCAAAATAGAGATGTTACTGTAGGTGTGCAGAGATACCTTTCCACAGATGCTTATAAAACTACATATGCTGTTTTACCATCAGATAGCATTATAAACCTTTTAATTGTAACAAACATAATCAGGCCATGCTACATGGTCACTAATTACTGTTCCACAATGAGATTTCCAGAATGCACATAACAACCAACCCAAAACCACAAATAGTTGAAAACTAATTATGAAAGTATGCCCAATCTTCAGTAGTTTTTCACTGATAAATAAGTAGCATCAGTCCAAACTCAGAATGAATCATTTTTTGTAAGCCATCAGTATGCAGGTCAGCAGCAGCAGCAGCATAGTGAAAAACTGTGTCACTGTTAGTGCACCAGTATCTATCAGCTAGAGCAATTGATGTAGATGTAATCACTGTCTCTAATAGAAATAAAGTCAGGGTAATGGAACATTGTCACAGGATCAATGTCTCCTGTTTTGAAAATAAACCCCCTCAGCTTTGCCTTTGCATTTATGTACCAGCAGGCGACAACATCATTCAATTTAATTGACACAGTCCCTTAGAGCCTTGAATGATCTATTGTGGGAACATCAGGAACAATGTATTGGAAAAATGGTATGTTCTTGATCAGACTTACAGGCCGTGTAATTTGGTGGGTTTTCAAGCAGTGAAAATGAGAATAAATCAGCTAAGAGCAGAAGCTTAGCTCAGTGTGGAGATCTTTAGCTCTGATTAACAGTTTAATTTCTACACATTTTTGATCAGAAAGCTCAAACCGTATTCTTATACTTATTTTCAGTTGTTCATGGTCACAAATAGAAGGCATTTCTTGGACATTGCTGCTCCCCTACCATAATCTCAGCAGAAGCTCTTGATAGGGCTCATTTTGACTGACTCAAGAGCTCTTCTCAATCTGTTATTTTCTCTGAAATTTTTACACAGTTTGATCCAAGCAAGGATTAATGGGTGTGTTCCCACATTCATCCATAATTAATTTTTTTGCTAAGACTTTAATGCAGCATGGGAAATTAGCAGTCATATAGTTGCATGCTTAGAACTGGGTGCTTGCCAAAGAGGTACATTGCATGGGATTTTGAACAATTTAGCAGATAATTCTTCTTCCAGTTTTTGTCTTGTATTTGTTTCCAGCAACCTACTGCTATTCAGTGTCTAGGTCCAGAGAATATTAGTACGCTGTTATTTTAGGACTTAAAGCCAGTTAACAATTTTACAAAGCCTTTTGGGGACAGGGTCTGTTAGTTTGATTGCAAAAGTCTTTATTTAAAGTAGGTGTTCCTGAAGGATTCTAACTCTGTCTAAAGGTACAACTTTCTAATGACCTAAGAATGGAAACTACAGCTTGCTTGATGTTGCCACTGTTTCTTTGATGACCCCACCAATAAGAAAATTTTTCCTTTTTTGAGGGATAGATGCCTCTCCCTGGAGTAACAACAAGCATTTGTTTGATATTTCCCTCTCCATTACAAACTTAGGTACACTTAGCATACAAAGCCTAGAATGTGGGCTTTGCAGGACATCTTGTGGAGTAATCAGTGCTGGCCTAACCTGTACTGTTGCTTCCTCAGGTAACTGTGCTAATTCTGGTCATCAATCAGAAGCTGTCTGCTTCTGATCAGTTTTGCAAATGTTGCATTTCCAGTTTTTCTGCCATGGGCATCTGCCCACCTTCTGTGCAGGTAGGACAGTCTAACCCTGTAGGTAATCCCATCAAGCCATGGCTTCCTAATTTTCCAACAAAATGCCTTTAGCCTGAATGAGGTGTTTTATTAAGGAGAATATCATAATGTTTAGTTATATTTTCTGGAGCACTCTAAAAATTATTCAAGTATTGAAAAAGGGTGGTGATTTAGCTTTTTAACTACTACTTTTGAACAGTTTTCATATAATCCTAATTTGCCTACATCAGTGAGTCTGTGATTAAAAGCCCTCTCCTTAGCTGCCCCCAGGGGAGTGAGATGAGATGCTTGGGCTTGGGAACTTGTGGGAATCTGGGGAGGAATGGCTTTGATGAAGTAGTCAAAATTGAGGCAGGATTTTCTTCTGCTGGTGGTTTTACTGGAATATGGGTGCATGTGCTGAGCAGCTAGGTTTGTCTTTTAACTTTTGAGGAATAGCATATTTGCTTCTCAAGAAAGATGTATCGTGACTACCTCCATTTCAATAGGGTTGTAATTATCTTGCAGAAGAGTTGTGTCTGGAAAGAGATGTATATCTTCATTGTTCCTCAAACATTTGGAAAGTTTTTAAAATACTAATATACAATAACCATTTGCTATTTTAATACAGGAAATAAGGAGGCAAAAAGTCTGCACTTCATTTCTTCTTGTGTTGCACCATAACAAGATAAAAAAGATGTTTAAGAATCTAGAGAGTGCTGGAGAAAGTGCTGGTACCAGAAATAATCCCTTAGTCCTCTTTAGTTGGTCTAGAGATTTACAGAATATGGCAGCCAGGAATCACTGCAAAATACCATATAGCTGTACAGGAAGACTCTAGAAAGCATAGAACTTTGCAGCTTTGTAGCCATAGCCCTGGAAATATAATACTGAATATTCTATGGCTTGTTTCTCTACAGAAACATCCGGAATCCCAGTCTCTTGGGTCATGCAGCATATGACTTTGGGGAGGAGATTCATAGTTCAGTAATTAAATACTACTTTGCTCTAGGCAAAGCCAACAAATGGGCTTCATCTGCAGCTTATTTTGTAATAGTACTCAGGACTGCACTTGGCATTTCTGGGGACTGACTACTCAGATAAGCAGGCAGTATATTTAGCTAAGGTTTTGGGTGGGTTCGGCAATTTTATTTTTTTTTCTTCCTTTCAGGGCTGTAATTCTTGTTCTTTAGAAAATTTCAGACTGGCTTTGTCATCTGGTGTGCTTCATACTCTCAAATTGGCACAGAAAGACAGAGGCAGTTGCCATAAATTAGGTCACTAAAGCTGAAGTACAGAATACAAATATTTATTGCCTGAGCTAAGGAAAACAATTCAGATGAGAAGAGGAAAAAGTATTTTTTTTTAGTATTTGGAAATGAAGCTGTATTTTGAGATTAAAGGCAAAGCGATATTTAGAACATGAGAAGCGTCTTGTAGTTTAAATTGCTAGAAGGAAAACTAGTAAAGCTTGATCATGTGGGAAATCAGTAAGGAGGTTCACTAGGTAGAAGTGCAGATTTTTTGTTTTTTTGCAAGTTCACATTTGACATAGATTATTGAATCTTAAAAAAGGGCAA
This sequence comes from Agapornis canus, assembly GCA_036873685.1. NCBI lineage: Eukaryota > Metazoa > Chordata > Aves > Psittaciformes > Psittacidae > Agapornis > Agapornis canus. The sequence goes on along the minus strand of JBAFWW010059908.1, from coordinate 4,380 downwards.
ATTTAAATCGCAATTTAGATATAGGTAAAATGCAGATAATAAGATAACTTTCATTTTGAGATGTATTACAGCAAAGCTTGTACATTTAAGTTAAAAATATTTTTCCTTTAAATTCAGTAGGTTAGAAAGAACTCTTAATTGCAGATTGTCAGATAGTAGAACTTTAATAAAGGCTCATTTGTATTGTGCCCAATGCAAAATTTCACCTTATCTCTAACATGAAGATGTGAAACACGAGTGTTTAGAGCAATCAGTTGAAGTGGTTCAAGGAAACTCAACCTTTTTTTTTTTTTTTTTCCCTTCTTCTTTTTAAAGTATGAGAAAATGTTCTTTTAATTGAAATTGATGTCTAATAAATTCTTACACAGAAGGGCATAGAACATTGGTCACGCGCTGCCTGCTTGACATACAGGAACCACCAATTTATTTTATGAGTTTTCTTTTATAAACTGTTTCTAAAGGGCTATACATAACTCTACTTTGAATGTAGTCTTACTGAGTTCAGCAGCTATTTGGGGTAGACATGCCACATCTTGAGAAGAGTCTTTGGAGAATGCTTTCATACAGCAGCAGCCACAAACAGCAGTGTTTTGTGGAGCCCTGGTTTAAAACTCCAGTTCTGCAAGGTACTCACATGGTAGGTTTGGTATCCAAATGAAACCTCGCGTATCCAGGAGTTCACCTGGTCTGAGTGGCTGGACTTAAATAGCACCCTTTTCACTTTATTCAGCATCTCTGATATGATAAATACAATCAGACTTGGTGGCACTGGTGCCTCACAGTCTTAATCGACCTGAATGCAGTTTTATCAGCACTTTCCTGAGCTATGGTGTATTGTCTGTCTCCTGAGTCACCATGACAGCAAGCACTTAGCTGTTGAACTCAGCAGGTAGATTTGCCAGGCTGAGGGGATCCAGTGTTAGTTGCAAAGTGTAATGAAGAAGAATTGTGTATTGCACCCAGAACTTTATTTTTGAGAGAGGTAATACGGATGTAAAGCAGAATTGTAATAAAACTTTCCAGAGGACATGTACACAACTTTAGGGTTTTGGGGAGGAATTAAAAAAATTCCAGGTTGGGTCATATAACTTGGTTGTTGGTTTTTTTTTTCTTTTTATAATAAATCATCATAGTCATTAAAAAAAAAAGATTCTTAAGCAGCAGTTAAAAAAAAAGGTATCACTGTCTGTGTGCACACATGCTGGCATAATATTTGTCCGGATTTCTTGTGAAAGAGGGAAGAATTAAAGGACTAGCAGCAATATTTCTGTTGTAGGGGATTTGTTGTTTCTGTAGCCAGACTTCTGTTTATATCTGAATGCTGAACATTTTTCAGAGCTACCCAGAGCATTATCTGTTCCCTTTAACTTACTGCATTTGGTATCAAACTAATGATTGGTATGTTTTGGGGAAGAATGATTCACAGGAGCCTGCTAAGTTTTTCTGTTATCCTACCTAATTAGTATGTGTTAGGGCCCACCTGAAACTGCAGAAGTATTACTTTCTTAGGCTGTTGCTTGATGATATAATAGATTTGCTATAGTTAGATTTATTATATGTTATAAAACCATGATTGAGAGATGCAGGGCACTAATCTGATGTATGAACTTTCTCTGCTAGTTCAGGTTTGTTTATTTAAAAAAAAAAAAAGAATCAAAACATCTATTAGGCCAAGGGCCATATCAGGTGGCATCTGTTCTCCAGCAATTGGCATGAACCTGGAAGAAGAATACAAAGCTAGCATGAACTTGCAGAGTAGAATAATAATTTGTCAGAAATGCAGCCAGTTTTGTACTGTTGGACTTAGTCTGCAGAGACAGTGCTTGTGATAGTGCAACTTAATTTCATTATAATGGATTTTACTTGTAAATTTTATCCCAGATATGAAAGTATAGAATCGTCCTCGAGGGATGGAGAAGCCTCTGTGACACCTATGTGTCTGGGTTACGGTAGGCTTATTATAGAAATACAGGCGCATTTTTGCTCTGTTGAAGCTAAGTCAGAGTTGGTATGTAGGTTTTGGAACAAGAAACCTTATTTCCTTTGAAAAAAAAAGTAGTTTCTAAATGACTTCTTGTGGGATTTCTGACATGGATTCAGAGCTGGAATGGGCGGGTCAGTTTGTCTAAAGCACAGACGTTCGTCTTGTCTGTTCCTGACCTGTGGTACATCTAGTTCTTGAGTAGATCTTGAGGCCAGCATCTGTATAGACAGTTGACTTTTATGGTTGACATGCATTATGCCTGATAAATTCTGGGAGTTCAGAGACTTTCTATAGCAACATTAAAAATTACCTGGAGTATCTTGGTACCGTGCTGATTCTAATTGAACAGTGGTGTTACAAACCACAGGCTTAGGAAGGGGATTGTGCTGGTTTTGGCTGGGGATCCTACAGATAACCAGTGGTTTCAGGTGACTGGGGGAGAGCAGGGTGATAGATTAGCTATGTTGTAATACAGTTTCATTGGCACTGTGGCATTGCTGAACATCACAGTGACACGTGTGGATTGAGAGAACGAGGTGTGCTTCAGTGGGATCTGTTTTGAGCAATTTATATCGATTCTGGTGTGGTCCTAGGGACTGGAAGCCTGAGACCGATATGGGCATGATTTGTAAGCCTTTGTGCACATCCTTTTTTAACTTGTGTTTTAATTCTGTTTGTTTGTTTTAATCCTACTTGTACTGATAAAGAATCTACTTCACATGCACTGTGACTGCTCCAACACGCAAAACAAAAGTAGAGGCAAGTGGGAGAGATTTCCTTTAAAAGCGCATTTGGAGCTAAAACAGTAGTGTGGGTGCATCATACTTTGCTGTATTTCCTGTAAATTCATGGAATGTTTGGATGAAGACTTGGAATTTTTATAAGGGACAGAAAAAAGGTCCTCAAGAATCTTGTTTTATTTTCAGAATGGATTTAAAAGGGCATAGAGATATAATGAGATATTTTTAATGGACTTTGCAAATTAGGCTAGAAATTTAAGACTGATAGGAATCATGTGACACATCTATTTATTTTTGGCTCATTTTTCTGTACTTTTGGTTATTTCGTTCTTGTATCTAAAATAAAAGCAATATTAATATCTATTAAGTGCCAAAAATAAGTACTTTATTGCACATATAAATAAGGGAGTTAGGAAAAATAAACCAGCATTAATGAAGTAGGTTTGTTAGTACGTGGGGTGTACATGCATGGGTGCATACATAAAGGTAAATTTTTTTTTTTTCTTCTCTACTTATTTTCAGCCTTTCCTCCTCTGATCATGTTTGTTTCCATTTACATGACACCACAAAGGAATCTTCTCTGTCACCTCCCTAACAAGCCCTGGGGCTGCGTTGGGGCATTAGGGAAACTGTTGTTCACGTGGTTCATAGGTTAGCAGTTTTATTTTCTTTCCCATTACTGTTTTTAATTTGGCAGACATCCTTGGTAAGTTGTGACTTCAGCATGAAGGGGAGGCCCTGCGTGTTGATCACTGAGAGCAACAAGGCTGGTGGCCCTGGGGTCAGTGGATCCCCTCCCCATCCTTCTTCTGCTCCATTTCTCTATCATTCTCTTGACGCCACAGTCTCATGTCATTCCTGCTGGTTACATCCCAGGAAGTTGTGAATGAAGAAGGAGGCAGCATGGTTTCCAGGGCTAGAAACAGCACCAGCTTCCTCATCATGTGTGATGGGGTTCATGCAGCTCTGACCTGCTTCTTCCTCTGTCTTCAAAATCTGTTCCTGAGGCTGGAGGTGGCTATGTTGCAGAGCCTTTGGCTGGGGTATTTGGCTCAGCCCTTGCTTTCAAGGGTTGGCGGCATAAGCCCAGCAGCCAGAATCAAGCCTGGTATCAGTTCAAAGTTTGTTAAGCAGAAATAATTATTGTATCCTCTGCTATCTGTATTTTTTGCTCTATTTTCTCTTTAATGTGATAATTTGCTTTCGGGATGGGCAAGAAGGTGGTGTGGTATTGCTTGATCTGTTCGCAATTCCTCACTTCCCTTTGACTGTGCGATAGCCAGGGCTGAATGACTGGGCCTTTGATGAGGGATAAATACAGAAATATTTTCACAAAATTTAAATACGCATAAAAAAAAATAATGGATAAAGCAGTAGCGTGGTAAAAAACTGGAGCCTTTTGAGCCCTTTTCGGTTTCATGTCCTCATCAGGCAAGTTGTGCATTTACTGAACACATTTCTGTTTTTCTGGCCCTTAGGGTACCAAAGCCAGTGTTGCACTGCCACCTCTTGATAGCTGGGCAGGACAGCATGTGGCAGTACTCCTTGCCTTACCAGAGCAACTTCTAGAAAACACTGTGAATTAGCTTTGAAAAGTCGTTGTTTAAACCCAGCCAGACAGCTCATTCACTCACTCAACCCCCCTTTCTCGCCCTC
>JBAFWW010059907.1:24875-49623 GCA_036873685.1 Agapornis canus | reverse complement strand
TACTATCTATGTCCCTAGCACCCACATGGATCACTAGAAGTGGGTAATAGTCCATCTTGCTGATGATTGTAGCTTGTCTCCTTGTACATGGCTTTCTACCCTGACATCTTGAAGCAAACTTTCATTAGGGACAATCTGCTTTATTTATGGCACAATCTGATAAACAGGTTGGGAGAAATTGCATTGACCTATGTATAATTATTTGATTTCAATATTTCAGTCTGAGTCAATTCTGGAACATTTCTCTTTCCTTCCTTTCTTGCATTTACTGCTATTTATTCTTATCAAATGTAGCCAAATGTAAACTAAGAAAGACAGAAAGCAGACTATGCATCCATCTGCACATTATAAGCTCCTGACATTAAACCCTGATGAACTGAAAAATTCAACACCCATTAGCAGAAATGTTTCTTTGTATCTTAAAGTCAAAGAGAATCTACCAGGTTTGTCCTGTTGTTCATGCACATATGCCTTCAATTGTAGGTTCTCTTTTTTGGTCTCAGAATTTCTGCTACTATTTAAAGGTAATTTGAAAGTTGTTGTGGTTTTCATTGCCATCAGCTATAGGTGGAGCTCTTAAAAAGCACAGAAGATAGAGCTGTTACAGGCTTCCTCTATGAAGCTCTTTCATGATTTACTGTTGGAAACTGTATCCCTGCAGGTACAGCAATTACCTCATGCTCTCTGTAGATTTTATTCTTGACTTCTAAACCTGACTATAAATGTAAACTTCCCATTTGCTGTTCAGTTCTGTCCTTTTTCTGACAGCTTTTCCATGCAGTCTTACTCATCTTCATGCTGCTTAAGCAACTGGCAAAAGGACTTTGTACACTTCTCCAACCATGTTACTAACATACCAGGATATCTACAAATTGCATCTATGTGACTGCTACCTGTAACCTTAGTAAAAGTTACTATCACTTGTCTTTAATGATGTTTACCAAACTTGTGCTAATTTAAGTATGGGTTTCCATCATTACTGATATGCTAATTTAGACCACTGGTAACCTCTTGGGTGCCACATATTTTGAAAATGGCTTCCACAAATTCACATGCTGAAGGACTTAAGAAGTAGACAACCCTTTCAGTGTCCAGCAGCTCAAATCTATGGTGATGTCAGCTGGTTAAAATTTTAAAGATCTTTGTTTCTAGAGATATTCTTGGATATTCTCAGTAGATGCCCAGTTGTACAATTTTACCTGTGCAGGACTCAACTCTTACTTTTTATAAATAAATACATTTCTAGTTTGTGCTTTATGGCTTCAGGAAGTTATTCAGGACCTGGATAATAAAAGAAACAAGAAAACAGATTGTAGCTTTTAATAGCTATGTAGAGATTCAAAATGTGGGAAAACTCTGATCTGGGACACTTTTCACTGCTCTTTCTTTTGGTAGCATAAGATGTAACAGCATTAGCAAACTTGTGTATGAAGTTTGAGTATTTCTGTTCTCTTCTGTGGGTAGAGAATGCTTTCACTCCCTGTGTCATAGGGTGTATAAGATGTTTCTTTTCTACATAGCACTCCCTTCATCAAAGATTAAAGTACAAGAAAGGACAGTTATAAGGCACCACATCATTTTGAGCAATGTAAAAAGTAAAATGGGCAGGCTTTCAAGATATATTCTGCATTCATCAAGCTACAGAAAATAGAACAATATGGGGCTGAAAAGATAGTGGTAAGGTGTGTGGGGTTAAGCCATAATTGAATTCAGAGTGTAGTAATCAATAAATAAAGAAGAGAAAGATATGAACACACTAAAGCACAGGTGGGAATAGAAGTTCCTTTGCTTTATACTTCTTTTCAGATAATGATACCAGGAGGTTTATACTAACTGCAATAAAAGAATCCTAACACCAATTAATGATAGCCATATTTTATTTTTACAGGGAGAAATATTTTATAGAGAGCATGCTTCTGTGACTGCAGGCTTTATGAGTATCAGACGACTCCCTAAATATACTTAAGCAAGCCTTTTCAAGTTTTAGTTAACCTTGATAACCTATTTGTGCCATCTGGAGGAAAGTTACTCATGGGAATAAATATACAGTTTACCAGAAAGTTACAGGTGCCTACCTCAGGGAACTTGGGGAAAAAATGCCTTTCTGTTTTGTTCTAATGTGAGTAGTGTTTTATCTATTCCAAGGGCTCCAGATTACAGTTTCTTTTACAGTTATATATGCCAGACCCAGAAAACACTTAAGAAATGCAGGCATATGTCACAGATATTAAGCATTATTCTTGATTACATATGGAGATTCTTTTGGGGAGATATTAAGCTCAGTGAGATTTAATGTTTCATATGTGTAAATCACTCTGCACAAGTCTATAATTATAAAAGAAAACAGATTTCTTTAATTTAAAAAGCACACATAATCACTTCCTTGCTAACACAGGGCAGAGAGGACAGTGCAGTCAGAGAACGTACCAAAGCCGGGAAGGTTCAGATTCTGTTTGCTTTGCCTCAGGCTTCCTATAAGGCCAAGTTAAGAGTCACATCAGGCTTCTAGACCTCCTGGGATTTTTTTGGTGAAACATGATTTGATTTGTAGATGGTGGGTTGTTAAAACAACATTGCTTTCAGACATTTATTAGGATTGAAGGACTCTTGTGGAGCTTCCAGCAGGTTTCTTCAGCTGTACAGCTTAGTTTCTGATTTGGGCAGTGCTGAAGGTTTTCACTTGACAGCTTTGGGGAGACAATGTTTTTCTGATTCCTGAAAAAATATCTAGAAAATATTTCTGAAGAGTCAGAAAATCATTTTGCATATATTTGAATTCAGAAAATATAAAAACTTTTAGCAATTCAGAAATACTAAGAATAATTACAAATTTAAGAGCGTTAACAGCATGAAAGCGTGTAAAAATATGGAGGTGTGTCTACCAAAACTTTGGAAGGCATCTTGTCAACTTAGGTTTCTATGTATTTTTTTATATGGCTTTTAGGACTCCTGCCTCATTACAAGTTTATCCTATTTACTGTTGGTATAACAAAATTACGTAAAAAATTATAATAAACTAAAATCCCCCAAACTACCTTTTGATTTACTTATGTGATGGATGGTATTAGTTTTGTATCTTTATTTTACATTAGAATTTATTTCACATTTTAATTTAGAACCACAAATATATGTTGTTCTTTGAGGAGAACAGAAAAGTTACTTCTTCCCTTGAGATCAACTGCATGCACTTCGGGTTACATGGTCAAACAGGATGGACTTGAGGTTCTATTCTGAGAGAACAGGGAGCAAACATGAAGTGTCACCTCAAAGGTGACAGAAAAAGGGGCTTTAGGATTGTTGATGGTTTGGAAAGCCAGTGCATTGCTGGGCTGAAATCAAAACTGGGGAAAGAGGTTTGTTTATGAAGCCTCTGGAGGGGCAGTTACTCATTCCAAGAACTAATGAAATGAGAATCTGCTCAAGACCTTTGGCAAACTCATGGTCTTGTCTAAACCTATTCATGTGCTTACAAAAATTTTAACTAAGAGATAATCTTGTGTATCTGTAGGAAATGGAAAAGTTTTGCTCAGTGACAGTTGGATGGTAAGACAGTGAGCTTGTTAATTTGGTAAAGTAACTCTGCAGTAACAGAAAAATGTGAAGCATTCAAAACAAGCTCAGGTCTTTGTTGCAGGCCACAGAATAATTAGCAGGCACAGTGAGAGCAAATGACTTGAATAAAGCTATATAGCAGTCATAATGGGAAAGTCTGACTTTCAGCTCTGTATACATATATAGCCTGAAGTAGGTCAGGTTTGAAGTCTTCTATTTAGTTCCCCAAACACCTTAGCAGCACTGATTGTGAAGGTTATATTGGGCCAGGTACAGCAGTCTGGGAGCACTTTCCATTTTCAGTAAATTAATCCTCTCACAGCATGAAATAAAAAGATCAGAACATGATGTTAAACCTCATTTTGTATTTTCAATTACTAGAGGATAATTATTTTCTTTTTAAGTCTTGGAAGATGACATGATCTGAATACTCAGATACCTGCTGCTTCTGCCTGCATTCCTGGAAGAAGAGAGAGTTCAGCTGTGGGACTGCACAATACAGTTAGGCTTATTTTGCAGTCTGGCAAGGCTCTGACTTTATCATCATCCGGCAAAAAGTACAACACTTTAATCTTCAGTTTGGTGATGCTGGGCCTTATAAAGTAGGAATACAACTACATAGACTGAATTTTATATGTGGATTAGAGAAGTAGAAGGTGAGATGGTTGCAAGGTGCTTTGGACAGTTGCTCAGCACTAAGTAATCCTGAATGGAACAAGGCTTTCATCTTGTTAGCCCTATTTGGATTTCTGCATAAGTGAATGTGAGAGAATAATTCACAAGTGTTCTCAAAGAAAATAGCTATTTTCTTTTTAAGTTACTGGGTGATTAGCAGTGCCACAGGTTTCCTATTTCTTGGAATGGAAAATAACTGGTAATTTTAATTGTATGTATCTGTGTGTTGTGTAAATGTATGTATGCTGTGTGTATGATTCCCTTCCATTGTATAGAATTGCATTTCTTCTCATAGATTTTCCCTGGATGAACTGCAGTGATTTCAAAGAAGAGAAATGTTAGGAAAAATGTGGAAGAGGCTGAATGTGAACATTATTAACATATTAACACATTTGGCTTGGGTAGTTTTTAGCATTGACAAGATTCGAAGTAAACTGTATGGAAAGTGCCACAAGTAACATGACTGGAAATAAGTACAGCTTAACTCATGTCATGCAAGAGAATCACTGCTTAAAAACATATCAGGAGAATGTAATCCTTTTCTGTCCTTCATGTAGCATCTGCAGATGTGAAAGTATTATGTCTATGCTTTCCTTATGTGGATGCAGTGAATTGCACCTAATTTTGCCAGGTTTCTGCTTCTCTCTTTTCTTCATTCCCTTGGATTCAATTTAAGTTCAGAAAGGGAATATGCTAGGCTAATCCTAATGCTTTGAGAATTAAAACAAACAAACAAACAAACAAAAAAAACCAACAAAAAAACCAAACCAACCAAACAAACAAAAAAAAAGCATTGTCATGATGAGATTCATCTTGGGCAGAAAATGAAAAGAGGCCAGGGAATTATAAGATTTCTGAGAAAGCACATTAAAAGACCAGTATCCCCTATTAATAAGCTTCCTGTTGAGTTTTGCCTGTTAAGATACTGTGCTAGAAATTACCTTTACTATGTAGTTATTTTCCTTATACAGTGAAACAACCACTGGGAAACACTGCTCCTTTGGAGCACAGTAATTGCATGACAGTCTCCGTACTTCATTGGAGTGCAGATGCTGATTTTGTTTTATCTTTTGACTTGTATGGGCAACAGTGGTGTGTAATTTATTTTAGTTGCAGCTGATAACAGAGAAAGCTTTTAGATTTATTTTTTGTTCTCATGTGCCTTCTGTTACATCAACCATTAAAACTGCAGATGCAACACTGCATTACATTCATTAACTTTAGTGGCTTTTGCATTTGTATAACTGGATGTACATTTTGGCTCCGCATTTTTCTCTTAAAATGCTTTCTTTTAAGAGGTCATCCACAAAAAAACTTACAGAGAGGGAAATGGCCAGTCTTTGGGGTTTTTTTTTTTTTGTGGAAAATCTTAGTTGAAGTACTGAAACTGTAAAGAAATCTTGCTAAGAGTGAGCTATCCAAGATGCCAGGTTTTGTTTCATTTCAGATCTGCATTTGCAAACAGCTAAGAGAAATAAAAAACCTGTCTGTAATTTATAACTAGTGAACCTTCCAGGTGGATGGTAGTATCTTTAAAGTCGAAACTGGGATCATTTGGGTTGAATTCTCAAAAGCATTGAAGAGATTTAATTATGGCTGAGTCTAGTAGAAACTTGAAAATGTATAGACCCCCTCTACTGGGTTTTAGGAGTCTCAGGCCATGCAGAAGTAGAGTACTTAATTTTTCACAGAAAATACAGTTATGTGCAGCAAGGTTGTGCCTACTTTGTTTGTGCTCTTCAAGAGCTTGAAGAGCCTATCAGAGGCAACTATTTACTTTGTTCTTGCTGTCCAGTTTTCATCAGGAGTCTCATACATAGGAATTATGCTTGGCATGCTGCTAGGTAATTTATGTGGTCACTGATGCATAGAATACATTGTTTTCCTTACTCTGAATAAGCATTGAGTGTGAAAGAAGTCCTGAATACTCTGTAAACTTTTCAAATTAACACAAATCATGTTGCCCAGGAGTCAGATTGAACTAAGAACCTATTCTAATCAAGAATTTCTTGAGTCTAGTTGCTGAATTGTGCAGCAACATGGCTGAGGATAAAGCAGTTACTTGTATTAGAGTACCCATTTAAACTTCCTGTTGTAAGTAAAATAAGGGAAGAATAAATTCCAAACTTTCAAAAATTCAGGTATGCCAAGTAAATAATGTTGCTTGAATTTCTGCTGATGCTTATGGAAAATTATGACTCGGCCTTGGCCTGTGAGAAAGAGCGCTTTTCCCTTCCAGACATTGAGAGCAATAAAACATATTATGAAGAAGCAAATGATACTCTATACAGATGTAGGGCTTGACAGAGTAATGTTGTCCTGTGGAAAGCCCATTACCTGGTGGCAAAGAAACTTCAGCAGCAAATTGTCTTCTTGCTCTCTCTTTCAGTCAGCATCTTTATCAGCTCTAAGCAACTTGTAACACTTTCTCGAATTTTGTAGTATGTTTCCTTATGCACTCAGTCACAGCAGTGAAAATAGACACGAAGAGGTGATAGCTCTGTTCAGAAGCTGAGAAGGACCTATGTAGTTTCAAGAGGAAAACCTGAAGAGAGATTGCTCTTGTAAATGTGTGTGCAAGTTGTATCTACTATGCATATGCAGGAGAGAAAATAAGCCACTGAACTAACTAATTTTCTCTTCTCATTTGTTCTTTGTTTGTGCTGATTCATGCAGTGAAATTAGGCTGAGGGAGAACATTGGCACATTTCTGCTAATGATATCACTTAAAAAATGTTCCCATTGTAGCGGTAATTAGAAAACTAGAAACCACCTGAGCTACTTCAGATGTATTAGGTGTATCTATGCTAATTTCAGTCTGGTTTTGGAAGACAGTTCACTAAATTGTTATATGCAGACAGTACACTTTAGCAGTAAAATCTTTTCTCATGAATTCATGCAAAGATTATTGTAAAAATCTTTCTAGCAATTCAGTCTGTAGATAATTTTTACTGTATCCATTAGCTTAATTTAAATCTTTATCAAATGATCTATTTTTTAACTGCCCTGTAGTGCATAGCACTTAAATTCTTCTTTATCCCATTAAAGTGCTTTAAGCTCCTACAGTAGCCTGATGCACATAATTGTTCTAATTCTGCTGAATACTCTCAAATCTTTTTCACCCTGTTAAAGTAAAATTGTCCTTGTTCAAGAAGAGTATCAGCTATAAAGAGTAGGCTTGAAATAATACATAGAAATTTTTATCTATGTGAAGGGCTTTCAGATTTGATTTCTTCCATCTCAAGAGTGCTCATTCAATCTGGAAGAGCACAGAAACTCTGAATTTTAAATAATTGTGGTGTGTATATATGTATACAATTCCAGAGTTGTCTTGCAGAAATCTAGCTTCTGCCTTGCCTGTGTCTAGCTGTAGTGGCAAAACGAGGTCTTCAGAGGTCCACTTTTTATTTTTCACTTGTTTTGGTAAACATTTTGTTTTCATCCATTGTTACTCTGTTGCTTTTTTTATGTGCTGTCTTCTATACTGATTTCTCTCCTAGGCACTTGACCATTTGTGAACTTGCTGTCACAACCTAAAGGGTTACACATTCTGCAGGTGTGTGAAGTTCTCAGAAGCTCTGTTTTGGATAAAAATTCAGTTGGTTTTATGTCACAGAGGTGTGAGAGGGTATAGGTCAGCACATCTTTGAGCACCAATGGGGTTCTTTTCTAGACAACAAGCTGTTGTTACAGCTTCTTGGGGGGTTTGTGCTTATCAGTGTATCTTAGGATGTCTCCAGATAGTAGGTATCTGAGTTGTGCTTCAGAGAGGCCAGCTGCACTTGACAAGGATGTTCTTGTTTCCCAGGCTGGCAGGCATTTTCTTTTGTTCAGTAATAATTTATTTTTCTTTCCTATAATAGCCACCTTTCTGGCTGCTCGCATAAACTTGCCTGTTGGAAGTTATTATTTTCTTTCTAGAATATTATATGTATCCTGCATTCAGTGCTGAGAGTGAAGTCTAATGTTCATATATCCAACCTTAGTAGGTGATTAAAATCAATACCACTGTCTATGCCTAGCATGGAGTTGGATGTGAGTTATACACTGTTCTCAGAACAAGTTCTGCATTGCTGTGATGTGTCTGCCACTTGACAAGCATAATCAGTTGTGCCTTTCAGATGCACAGCTCCTTTTTCAGTTTCTCTGCTGGTGTGTGTTCTTAAAAGCACAAGCTCACTGGACAGATTTCTGTTTATGAAGTTATTTAAATTGGGGTTTGGCAGCCATGGGAGTGCACTGGGTTTTGGTTTTCTTCCCAGGTTACAACTTGAATACACCCAGGAAACAAAGGTTGCTGCCTTTCAAAGTTACAAAATATTGCTGGACATCTGATGAATGACATCTTGCCTTGAGCAAAGGATGGCATCCTGCCTTCTTCTGAGCTTCTCTTTGAAAGAATCACAGCTTCTGGCTTTGCAATAACCATGACATGTATAATTCAAAATTCTGTGTATTAACTGTGTCTAGCAAACATGCCACAGGTGGCTGGCTGTGATATGTGGTAGTCCTGGACTGGTGGCTTTGTGGTGGTAGTTCTGTGCAAATCAGTGCTGTGGAGTCAAGGTGGTTGTCAAAAATTGTGCCTGAACATATAATCTGTATCCAAAAACTCCTGCTGAAATGATTTACATCTTTAACTTATATCCAATGAGGTATGTTTTACTTTTCCCATTTTACAATTTAAAAAAACCCAAGATACTTCCTCTAAGCCTTTGGAGGTTTGATCCTGATGTCATCTCACAGGATCCTTTTCTGACATTTTTAGTTAACAAATAATGTAATAATGATCACAAATACTGTAACATATATAATTGTGGGGAAAGGTCTGTTAATATTGCTTGATCTACTTCAGGATTAAACTATGAACAATCTATTCAATGTCCCAGTGACTTGCTACTTGGTTGGGTTTAAGTGATGGTGGTTATTTTTGAAGCAGTCTCGTTGCATTATTATCTTAATGAACATGTTGCCTGTTGCATAATCCCTGTATTCTGAAATAGTGTTTTCAATGTAGCACTAACAGATGAGATATAAAAGTAGTAAGAAAATGACTTACCTGAAGGACTACATACATGGTAGGGCTGGAAAGACCAACCTTAAACTCCTTGTCTAGATTCCCTGATAACAAGTCACTACATGCTAAAATACTTTTCCAGAATCATATATAATCTTTCCTCAAATGCAGCTATTTGTTAACATACATATTTAACTGAACAGCTTTTCTTACTCTCTAAACAACTTAAAAATGACAAGTTATAACAACCCTCTTAATGTTTTCCATTATCATATTTAGCCCACTTCTTTTGGTGGTGTTGATTTTGGCCAATGTGACTAATTTCTTGTTTTATTGCTTTATGTATTTCTGTGCTATGAAGCTTTTATGTAATCTGCTTTTATAATCTGAACAGAATCCAGACTGAAGTGCATTTCTGAGCCTTTTTGGTGGGAGATAGGTTTATTATTATGAAAACACTTTACCAATTTAGACATCAATTAATCTCTTATTTATTTAAGGCAGTACGATTGAATCATGTTTCTGTAAATTTTCTATGCTTTCTTGGGAACATATGAATTGTTTGGAGCTGCTTGTCATCATTGTTTTGCTCAGACAAAATATATTACAGTAAATTTACTGTTTTGTACTGTGCTGTGTTTTTTAAAACTTTGCCATGCAAAGTTTAGATGGATGGAAAAGTAAATTATTTCTCTATATACAGTAGGATAACACTGGAAACTAAGCTCTGTGAAAGTGTAACATTTTAATACAGTGCAAGGGCAAGATGGTGAACTGCTTAAAGTTTGGAGAGGCACCATGCAGCTGACCTGCCCTCCTGCCCCTATGAATTAACTCTTAACAGCTGCACAGTTTGGGGATTGAAATCTCAGGTGCTTTCAATCAATCAGGATTAGCTCCCAGTTCCCCCAGTCTATGAAGGGGGAGGGCAGCACAGTAGCTATTTCTGGCATGCTTCGGGGCTTCAGCCTTTGTCTTTCTTGGAGAGATGCAGAGCAGAGAGCCTGGTCAGGTAGCTTTTGTGAGCCCTTCAAAAGCCACCAGATTGCCTGCTGGCTCAAGTAAGCAAGGTATTTATATACAGAAAATCTTATTTATATATGGAAGATAAAACTGGGTTAGTATTCTTTGTGTGTTCTTTTTCTTCATGAAGTCCAATGGCTTCTGAGATACTGTGTCTTATACCTTGAAGCACATAGTCTCTCTCCCTTCTTCCCCTGTTGAATTTCCTTCTAGAATCAGTTATTTGGAGGTTGAAACTTAACTGAGTCTGCCAGTAGGAGGAAAGATACCTTGGAGCATCTAACTGCTCTAAGATGTGGCTTAGCCTACAGGGTTCCGTTTCAGTTGTTTTTTCTAGGGTGGATTTTGTCCTTGGTGTTACTTTTCTTTTTGTGTCAGAAAGAAATATGCAATAGTTTAATTTAATCTTATTATTTTTAAGACAGCTGGAATAATATGTGATAACTCTATTTGACAACTAAGAAATCGAGTACTCCAGAGTATGAGGCTATTAGAGCACTAGTTTTCTTTAGAAGTGTAACAGCTGCATGATGATTGTTGTAGTTGAGGCCTGTGTATCTTTCACAGTAGTATGACTCTTGGGTTGAAAGGGATTATTTAATTTGTTTAAGGAAAAATGCAGAGTATATTAGCACTGCATGAAGAGAAAAAAACCCGACCAGTTTTGAGAGCTGAGATGCTTTGTGTTCTGGGATTGTACTGAATTTAGGGAACAGTAGGCTCTTACCACTGAATGCCTATTTGATCTTGTCCAAAAGGTTTAATCTTCTTGTGCTAACTCTGTTTGTAAATGTGTGCTCCTGGCATTTTCATTCCCTTATGCTTTGTCCTTTCTCTTTAAGTTAGATGATCTGTCCCGAGCAGTTTCTTTCATTTTGAACACTTAGCAGTCAATATACATTGAAGCTCCACCCTTTGGGTCTGTTAATGTTTCTGTGGCAATATATAGCTTGTTAAAACAGCTGAAAATGCATTCTCCTGGTTACCCGTATTGGTATGAATTAACTTGTCTTATTCCATATTGGTTTATATGTTGCTTCACTTCTAACTTGGAAGTGTAGGATTAAGAGCTAGTTGTAACTGATGCAATGTAGGTGCCCAGGGGTCAGATCCTAGGCTCTATAGAGCTTGTAAAGGCCAGCTCTGCTTGGTGAGCTGGAGTCCCAATTCTGAGTGAATTTACATTCTTTCATCTTGAATCTTGTAGGGTGAGAGCATGCTCAGAAGTCCAAAATGCCCAGTAATGATATAGGTGCTTCTACCACTCTATGCATTTGGTATGTGTTCTTCTGTCACCCCATGCATTTTCAGTGCATGTGTAGTAGAAGTATGTTCAGTGTCTACAATTATGCCTGTGTAGGTTTTTGATAGGCTTCTGCCACTAATACTTGTATGTATTATTCCACTGGTTTGGTCTAGCTGTCAAATGTTGAGGAGTTGCTTAGTTGTCATCGCCCTAAGTAGAGATAATGGGAAGCAAAACTGAGGGGTGATGTGTTAGATACTTGATTTCACTTATTTCAGGAGGTGGAAGGCTGAGGGCCGCAGGTGTCTTTGTCTTATGAGCTCAAAGTTTACATCTTAATGCATAAAGGAAGTTCTTTTGGGAATTAATTATCCTGAGTTTCACAGAGGTTTGGGAGACTCCAGTGTTAATAAGTATGAAAGCCAGGCAGACTTCCTGGAAGAAACTCAGAAGCAGTAGCAGTTACCTTTGACAAGTTCACAAATAAACCATTCTTAATGTGCAAGGCTAAATAGTCATGTAAAGCCTCCTCAAATTAAGGAAGCTGCTGTGATTTATAGCAGTTGAGATTCTAGGAAAGTGTAATAGTATGACTTGATCTGTGAAAGATTATATCCTCTAAATGGTGTCATCTTCTGAATTTGAGAAAGATTTCAAGATGTGTATGAGGTATCTGATAAATTGCTAAATTTACTTAACCTTAAGTCCTGTAATTTACATGCCTGAGTGATCCACAGTTTCACAGACAGGCAAGAAGAAGCTGTAAGTCATGGCAGTGCATGAAGGAACCTTTATATTTCACTATTTTGGAAGCTTAAGAAGGAGGAACATATTTGAATTTATTCTTTTAGGTCACTAAAAGAGCATGCAGTATAGCAAAAATAGTGACCCTGGCTAATTGCATCATCATTTAATAACAGGATGTAATTAGCACATTTGAGTAAGGGTTGTGATAGTGGCAGCCATTATTTACAGAAGACAGCATGTGCCCCAATACTGTAACCTATCTTGAAAGATTGTAGAATTTACAGTTCTTATAGTGTTTCTACTTTTGCATTTTGTACTGTGAAACAGAACTGGGCTTGTTCTACATGTGACTCTGCTAAAATGAATTTTGTGCCTATTTATGTTGGACTGACATTAGGCAGTATATTATTTATTAACTAAATATTGTTTAATGAAAAAAAATTGCATGTTAGTGATATCTGTTAAGTGAAATTGAAGAGAAAAAGTGGAATGGATCTGTTGACTTTGTTATTAGTGCTGTAAACTCTACCTGGAAGCTAGTTACAAATGTAGACTTTGGATGTCTAGGTTGGAACTATTAATCTTTGTCAATGATCTGGAACAGCTGATGAAGTGCACCTTTGTCAAGTTTGCATCATATTGGGGTGCAGGTAATGAACTTGAGGGCCAATTTTCAGGATGACCTAGAAGGGCTGGAGGAATAGAAATTTAATGGAGATTAATAGGGAAAATAAAAATTTCTGTGGCTGAAATGAGTTAAACCCTGCAGTGGTACCAGCTGGGGACTGAATGGCTGAGTAGCAGCTCTGCTGAACATGACTGGGGATTCTGGTTGGCAGAAGGCTAAAAGCAAGTCAGCTGTTTATTCTGGCAGTGATGAAGGCTAAGCAGCATCCTATGCTGCATCAGCTCAAACACAGAAGTAGATCTAGGCAAGCTGGTATTCCCTTTTACCTGCCACTCATTAGATCAAATCTAGAATACAACATACCATTTTTAATTGCCTCTGTACAGGAGAAGTGTAGGTAAACTTGAGTGAGTCCAGAAGAGGGCTCCTAACTAAGGTGGTTGGGGGCTGAAGGTAAACTTGAGTGAGTCCAGAAGAGGGCCCCTAACTAAGGTGGTTGGGGGCTGAAGCACCTGAATTATGAGCATAGGCTGAGAGAATTGGGTTCTTTTCTGGAGGAGAAAGAAGGGCCTGATAGCTGTGGAACCATATGTGAGGAATTTCCATGAAGATGCACCTCAAATCCTGTGTTGCACCTTTAATTCTATGTCCAGTTTTGGGACCATCACTAAAAGATACTGAGCTGCTGGAGCAGGTCCAGAGAAGGGCAGCAAAGCTAGTGAAGGGGTCTGAAGAAAAATTGTTATGAGGAGTGGCTGACGGAACTGGGGGTTTTTAATCTAGAGAAGAGAAGGCTCAGTGGCTACATTATCACTCTCTACAACTACCTGAAAGGAGGATGGAGAAAGGAGGTGGCTGATTTTAGTTTTTGTCTGACATGTGAATGGAGTAATGTAGTTAAGGCCCATCTTGTCTCCTCACTTATGCTTTGACTATCAGATACTGATTAAGTCTTTAAGCTTGTAATATTTGGGCACTACTTAGCAGCAGTTCTTTTTAATTTAAAGTGTCTAACTAGTTTCTAAGTGAAATTGTGGGCTTCTCTATGGACTCCCTCCTTATGATTTAAGCCTCTTAACTGTAATCCTGATTTTTAATAAAACCACATCAAAATATATCTCTTGAAGATTGTTTTTTAACCAGTGTTTGTGTGCTAGGCAGTTGATGCCTCCCAGGCATGATATTAATCCCAATTTACTGTAGTTCATGTGACTTCATGGGCATTACTTGCAACAGCAGAGTATGAGGCCGATGGTAAGTGTAGAATATTCATTGTTAATTTTCTCTCTGTGCCTCTTGAGCTGTATATAAGCAGTGTTTGTGTACCGGTCTCATTCTGTTTAAATGGTATAGTTAAACAAGTAAAGGTGGATCTCACTTAATGTGGTCAATTTAGAGTGCATTTCTGCCTGATGTTTTCAACCTCATAGTTAATGTGTAATGTTCTTGCCACTGTGCTAAACTGCTTTTAAATTCTCAGACAACCCTTTTTTTTTTTTTTCTCCAAGAAGCCTTTTACAACAATTAGGGGTTTGATGGGTGAAGTAAAATGGGTGTTTAATTTGAGGATACTTTACTCTTCAAAATAACGAGAAAGCATTTTTAATAATGATGTTCCATCAGTAAAGTGAATGCAAGTTCTGAGAGTGAAATCATAACAGGCATGGTGCAGACTTGTTAAGAAGGTGTATTAATGGGTGATCTGAACTGTTAGCAAGGACCAATGGAAAATAAGAGCAGAGTTTTTGTCACAAAAGACAATGTATTTATCTGTAAAATCATCAGAAAAATTGGAAAAAATGGATTGATTATTGGAACCTTTTTTCATGGTGCTCGATGAAGTTGAAAAGATGTTTAATAGATGCATTTATTTAATGAAGTCCTTTATTTAGGAACCCAGTACAAGAGACCACTAAAACCTGGATTTTAGGCATGTTTATAAGTTCCAATGACTTCCTTACAGCTTAATACTTTGTTAGACTGAGAATCCAGTTGTCTACATTTTTCTAGTCAAATATAAATTTGTTTACATCTTCCTTTAATCCTATTTGGTTTTCAAAATAGTGTTCAGCAGTCATTTGTCTGCATCTACAGCACTTACTCATTTTTCAAGTGTGTAGAGTGGGAGCAAAACAAGGCTCCTGTGTAACCTCATTAAATGTGGAGAAAACCACATGAAAGTGTAGTCACTAATTTGTACTTACATTTTTGAATTCAGCTAACTTAAAAAGAACTGATTGCAAACACACAATATTTGAAATGAGTGTAATGATGTGAAAATAGTATTTTAAAGAATCCTTTGTCTGTTTTCCTCAGAGAAGCCAGTAGACTGACTACTCTGTTGTTACTGATAGCAAGTAAAAGTCTAAATTGACAGGCTGTGTTATCTTTTCTTCTTAGAAGTGGTCCATTATGAGCAGTGCTGTGCAAAAAAGCTGTGACCTTTAACTGTTCCTCAGAGTTGAAGGCAATCTGTAAACAGATTTTAGTCTGTAGTGAGTAAGAACACAGTTTTGTCTCTTGAAGTCAGTGGTGTTTGCAAGGGCACAGTCTTTATGCCAGTGTTGTACCTTTGCATAATACTAGTTTTTGTTACTGCCATATTGATAAAAACAATGAAGAAATCCAACGTGATTCCTAGGGTTTTTCCAATTTGAACTGAATCTCTCTGCAGATCTTGTCATGCAAAGTTCAAGCTTCACCTTAGTAAACTGCTGAAAGGGAAGTCAGGCAGGAAGAACATTTGTTTGTGTTCACCATATCATGTCTCTATATAACTTTCTGGTCAAGATCTGGAAGCTTCATCAAGCCAGCCTCATGCATGGCTGTCAGACCAAGCATACAGGGCTATGTCTGTGGATGTTCCTGATCTGATCTTCTCACCCACCCCTTAGATCCTATCCTGTCTGAGGAGAATGCTTGGCTTAGATTCTTGGAGTTTTTGCTTTCTAGTGTAAGGG
Source organism: Agapornis canus (assembly GCA_036873685.1). NCBI lineage: Eukaryota > Metazoa > Chordata > Aves > Psittaciformes > Psittacidae > Agapornis > Agapornis canus. The sequence goes on along the minus strand of JBAFWW010059907.1, from coordinate 33,775 downwards.
CTCAAGGCTCTAGCACAGACTCCTAGTGCCCATGAACAGGCAGGGCAAGTCTCAAACTACTGTTACTGAAGTCAGCAGGCAGTCTTATCACACAACCTGTGATTACATACAACAGTGGGACTGTGTTGCTTGAGATGTCCAAGGCTTCTGTGGCTTGGGATAGAAAGAGGTCCATATCCAGTCCCTAGTTATGTTAGTTTTGCCCTCATAACCAGGGAGTTGTTGAACAATCCAGCTGTGAGTCAGTTTACAGCATTTCAGAGAGAAGGAACACAGTAATAACAAATGCGTGTCAAAATGAATCTCAAAATTATCTGAACAAAAATAAAAGGGCAGAAAGAGCTTTCAGCTGGCTTAGACGGATTTCTCATGCTTCACACATTTTGAGAGAGATATTTTGACACCTGGCCAAACACAGAGAAGTCAGGTTTAAATGCAGATTAAGTGCTTTAATAATAAGCACAGGTCATTTGCTTTGTAAGGAAACTCAAATGCCTGAGATCCATTAAAAATAAAAATGGCAACAACAGGTGCTGGTCTCAAGTATCACTAATAACAATATATGTTATCAAGGTTTAGCTTGTGTGCACAGGGCATAAATTTGAAAGGAGAGGTGTGCCTAATCTAATATTGAAGAAATACAGAAATACTCACTTCCTGTTTTTCAGTTGTGTTTTACTATCAAGTGTATTTTTTTGTTTTGCTCAGCACTGCAATTTTCAACACATTTTTATTTGCTCATGTATGAAGGCCTGCTTAACAGTTTGCTCTTGGGAATCAGACCTCTCCAGAGTATTTTCCTTTGGGATAAGGCTTGTTGGTTTAAGTAAATGAGCATTTGTGCATGTGGGGAAGATTGTACATAGTGATTTCTCAGTAGAAACTGATTTAAAGGGAAAGAATTATTACAATTGCAGATTAATAACATTCATTATTTCCAGAAACAGTAGAGCACTGAGCTGACAGAAGGCCTGGATTCTTTTTGCTTTTCTGATGATGATGTGCCCTGTGTCCTTGAGCAAGTCACTTCCTCACACTTGGTTTGCCATGTCTAGTTAGATTATAAACTTGTCAGACCATGGGCTGTCTCTTGCCATGTGTTTGAGCAGTGATGACACCATGTTCTCAGTCGGGTTTCTGAGCACAAGAATCCTCAGGATGGAGCTTACATTTTTTTCAACAAATGTTTTGAAGCTGCTGTGTTGTAACATGATAGTACTGAGTGAAAGTGTGTATGTGGGAGTAGGTAGTAAGCTTGATGGAAACTGTTGCATTTTATTATGTTTCATATATCCCAAATCTCTATGGATCCTTAAGGATTGGCTTCACTGAAAAAAGCCAGATTAATGGCATTTTGATAACAATAGTTGATTTTTAATATCGGAGTTGTTGAGTGAGAGATAAGTAGATACTTGGTCTGTGGGTCAGCCCTGCTGTTAAGATATCTGAAAACCTTTTTCTACCTCTACTTGAAAAGGTCTCAACATATCTGAAGCTTTTAGATTCTAGCAGTAGGGACTGTGTTTATGAATACAGTTGTTGAAGGATCCTAGGATATAACTGTTTTATCCTTTTTAGTCAAATACTGATAATTAGAGTTCAGAGATTGAATAATCATTTGGAAAAGCATTTTTCTTTGATCCACTGAAGAAATGTGATCTTTTGAGCCTTGCTTGAGAGCTACTTGCAATATTTAATATCAAATAGAGTCACAAGGACAGTAGCCTCCTCTATGTTAAAACTAATGTCAATTGTGTATATGCAGCTCTACATGTCTGTTAGTCAGATTTGGAGGGTTATATATGAGCATGAGACAGGTTCAGGACAGGTAGAAGAAATGTAATTGATCAAGGTCAAGTAGGAAATATGTTTTGGTGGTTTCTTCCCTCCTTTTTCTTTCTTGGTCTACTAGAATATTGCCTGAAAAATAAGAAAACCCCACCAAAAAAACAACAAACCAATAACAACAAAAAACCCCACCAACAAACAAACAACCCAAATCCAACACAAACCCAAGCCTTTTTAAAAATATAAAGGTCCTTTAGTTTTCAGAGAAATTAGACTTTTTCTTCAGTACTCCTGACAGTGTGAGTTTATATTGTTGATATTACTTATTTTTATATATTCATTATTCCCTCTATCCCTGTGTCCACTAATATGGAACCCACTTATACAGTAATAATTTGCATTTAAAATGAGAGTTTAGTCGCTGTCCTGAGTTGTGGCTTTGCTAGCAGTTACCTAGTGTGTCTGGTTTGGAACTTCATTGTGTTGTTTCCTTTCCTAAGGCATAACTATTGATGTATTGGTGTGAAATTATGTTAGAATATGCTGTAAATGGAGCAGCAGCTAAGGATCATGGTTCAGTTTTATTCTTACCTATGTCATTGTTAGTCTTCATTAATGCTAGTATCTTAATATTCCTTAAGGTAAGTTTGTAAGTATATTCTTATTTTTGCATGCAGTAGTATTCTTTAATGAAAGAGCATGAAGGATGAAGGAGATAGCAGACAAATACTCACTGTAGTTATTCCTGCAAGTACGAAGTGAAGGTGAGATATTCCTAAATGAGAATATTAGTTTACTCACACTATTTATGTAAACTGCCAGGCACCTATAGAAGGAGGAAGAATCAGTTTTTCAGATCTTCTGCAGTTTTGTAGGTAACGAAGACTATATGTATGCAAAAAAGCTTATATTAAAAGTGGTCTCTCCCACAGATTCACAATGCCAAAGGTCTGACAACCTGAATGTTACTTAACATTTCAGTGTCAAAATGAATATGATCTGATGTCCTCAGTTTCAGCTTTTGGTGGATTCTGTTTTTCTCCAAAGCAACAGCTTCATATATAGGGCATGAATGTATTTAGTATATCATCTTTGTGGGGACTAAGAGCTATATTTTCTTTCTACAGCTATGTTCACCTACACTTGCTTTTGTCTGTGGTATACAGCTATCCTTTGATTCAAATACTGTGGATATATAGTGGCCAAATAACTGGAGTCTGTTGCAGGTTGGTGGACTCTGTAGGTGCTGCTGCAAAATAAATAAAAGCAAGGAGGAGGAAGAGATGGAAAATATAGTTGCACATAATTCAACATCTGTTGCTTTGTGATATGAGAAGCAGCAAACTGCTGATGAGATTTATTGGATGTAGAAATGAAGCAGAGTTGTTTAAACATTCCACAGTCTACTACAAAATAACTGCAGGAGGGTTGCTCTAAGTGCTGCAAATTTGTAAACAGAAAAATGTGCACTTTCTTTTCTTCTTTGGCAGCCTTGGAAAGGAATGACTGATTCTTTCAGTTAGCATACTCTTGCCTATTTTCTTGAGTTCAAAGGTAGGATTGAACATTGGATTGCTGTTTCCATTTCGTCTTAACCTTGTGTGTTATGTTGATGAAAGCTGTTCCTGTTGAGAAGAGATTTCTCCTGCACCTTGGCATAGAGTGCTTTATTCCTCATGGGGTTTGCTGAGCCTACAGCTCAGCCTACAGCTCTACCTACAAAGAGGCTGCTGAGAAATCTAGACTCCCAGTTGATGAGGAATCCTCATGGGATGCATGTGCATGCTAGTAGGGGAGATGTTTTATGGTTATGCAAAGAAACAACAGCATAGGTATAGCAGAAAATAGTTACAGTCTCAATAACTATCACTTTGTATGATGCTGTGAATCCTAGGGCTTCAAGGATGATACCTGTCTTTCTTGGAGGTAGGCTCAGATGGGGTTACAAGTTGTCAGTGAAGTGATCAATAAATCCAAACAGGGACTTGGGGACAGGAAGAAGTCAGATGTGTTACTGCATTCTTCTTGGGCAGTTGCTTTCCTAAATACATGTATTCAAGTAAGAAGATGGCAAGTTATATTGTGTTTTCAAAACTTTTCATTCAGTTGAAAAAAATTATTGACTTGATTTGTGTAAATGCCCACATCATAAGTAAGAACTGAACACTGCTGTGTATCAGCAGGGACTCTTAGGAAACTTGTGTACAAGAGTTGTGCAAGTCCAGAGCTGGATGCTCCCAGGACTAGGGGGTCAGCAGTGGGAAGTTATTGTGAATCTTTGCTATTAGAGTTCAGAGTGTAGATAGGTCAAGAATAGAAAATAAAGTGGAGGCTTTGACAATTAAAAGTGGAAATTCCAGTAAAGAATATGTAAAAAGAATTATATTATCTATTTGGTTTATTATTATTATTGAAGATAGCTTTCAAGTTTAGATAATTAGCCCAGGAATACACAGGACAATGAGCATTATTATTACTGCTGGTAGTTCCAGGTCAAAAGTTAATCCCTAGTCTGATTTATAATTTTGCCCACAGATGTATAACTTTGACCACGATAATGTTTATGTGACTTCTCAAATTTGCATGGGTTACAGTCTCCTAAACTGAAGTCTTAAGGTGCTTAGAAATGCTGCTCATAGAATCCTAGAATGGTTCAGGTTGGAAAGGATCTTAAGGTCATCTAGTTCCAATCTCCTTGCTGTTGGCATTGGAAAGGACCTTAAGGTCATCTAGTTCCAACCCCCCTGTTGGCATGGACACCTACTAGACCATGTCACCCAGGGCTCTGTCCAACCTGGCCTTGGACACTCACAAGGATGGAGCATTTACCACTTCTTTGGGCAACCTGTTCCACCCTCACAGTAAAGAACTTTCTCCTTGACTTCCCCTGTCTCAATTTAAACCCATTACCCTTTGTCCTATCACTACAGTCCCTCATGAAGAGTCCCTCTCCAGCATCCTTGTAGGCCCGCTTCAGATACTGGAAGGCTTCTATGAGGCCTCTACACAGCCTTCTCTTCTCCAGACTGAATAGCCCCAACTTTCTCAGCATGTGTCTTTATTGTGTTACAATTCAAATCTGTTACTTGAACAATGAAAAGACATTTCTTAAGCATTGCACAAAATTGTGGGGTTTAGTACTGAGTCTTGAAATATTTGGCCCATGAGTATGTAGTTGAACCAAACTATTCAACACCTTAGGGCAATGTAAACATATTTTTTTATTGAACCCAACTCTATTATTGTTGCTTAATGAGGAACTAATGTAATTTCTAACGATGCCACAAGGCTTTTGGATAGAACTGATGTATTATTTCCCTTGTGATAAAATATGCTCTCTTCAATTAAAATCTAGGAAGTAAAATTGATACTGATGTAAAATTTTGCAAGAATTAGTGTCAAGACCAAAGCTTTTTATTATATATAGAAATTACTTGGATAATGAGATTGAAAGCAAGTTATTGGAGTATCTGGGCAATCCATGAACTCAATGGAGACCACTTAAACAGTGAAATCTGTAGTGGCAGCAGAAGGAATGGGATTTTCATAATACTTTGACCTAACAGGTTCTTTTTTCAGGGAGTTACTACTATGTACAGAGCCCAAGTGGCAAACTCTAGATCTGTTTAGCAGCTCACTCACAGCTGAGTAAGCCTGTTGAACTCATAAAGGCAGATATGGCTGTCTGTATTGTAGCTTAGCAGTACCCTATTTCTGTAGCATGCTTTTTTTCAATTCATACACAGGCTTTGATTAACCTTGAGGTTAATATGGAGGTGAATGTGAGAGTGATTTCTGCTTTACAGTGCCTGTTCCATTCCTTCTGTAGAACTGTTATCAACTTGGGAAATAGTCCTGTACTAGCTAGGAACACAGCTGGCTTATTTTATCCCATCAGATAACATAGGCTTGTATGAATAGTTGACTTCTGTGTTCTCTATCTATAGGCAGGGTTTCATACAGACCTTGCTTGGTGATCAGGTGAAGAACAGATATGAGCTTATGTCCTGCTGCATGAGACTTTCTGATCTACACAATCAAAGCTCGGTGCTGTGGAGTGGGAGAGGAAAGCATGGATGAGGCTGCCAGCCCCTTGCTGTCATGCCACATGGAATAGTAATGAGGGGACCTCAGTTCAACCAGTTTCCAACCATGGCTACTCAGAAGAGTGAAAAATTAAACACTGTAAGATAATGAAATATTTATTAAATCAGACAAAAGTTAAGTCCCTGATCCAGTAATTATTTAATAGAAAGCAGTGAGGCATAGTAGTGATAACTATTCCTTCCACCCTTTATAGTGGTCTCATTCCTTTCAGTGAATTTGTCATTTGGCCATGGGATGGTATTCTCATTTCTTTCTGATGTGGGGGCATTTACGTATTGTGTGAAGTAGAATAGCTTTACAGAAGTGGTAGAGAAAACTCACATTAGGAGTTGCCTATGGCTGGCAGCATAAGGAATTATTGTTAGCAAGAGTACTACTGTGTGTGTGGTCCTGTACTTTCAAGATGATTATTCATCCACCTAATTGCTGAGATGTTCAATGGAAGCCTGGTCTTAGTTGTATGGGGTGAGAATAAATACCCAATAAATTTTGTTGGTTAAAGCCACTTAACCCCAGTGAATCCTTGAGCTAATTGGATGGGTATTGTCTCAGCTGTGGTTTAAAAAGCACTGAAAGAATGCTGTCTTTTCTATTGTCTATCATTTCTATCAGTAACATGGGTTCCCTTCTGCTTTTGTGCTGGAATATTATTTTTTCCCCCCAATGGTAAAATGAGTAAGCTGTAAGTGATATGAATAAGTTGTGAAACTGGGTATTCAGGTCCCTAGGGAAACTCTGACAATTGTATACCAAGATTTTATTCATGGAAATCATGCATTTTGCTGCAAGATTAATCTTGTAGCTATTGTTCTTTCAAAAAATGGTGAAACATAATAGGCTTTCTCTGTTGCTGTTTTGTAATGTTCTTCTGGTATGATTTGTTTATTTTGATTTGAGAGGGTATCTTCTCAATTAAAATCAATATTCAAATATCAGAGGGCATTTGTATCTCCAAAACTTGGGGTTTGGAACTCCAAGTTAAATGACATGCCTCAGTTTTGCAAAGACAATTGCTCTTTTTGGCCTGGAGCTTGGAAGAAAATCTGTTGTGTAATGATTGCAAGATATCCATCTTCAGTAAAAAGAAAAAGATCTTAATAAATTACTGCTCTAGTCTTCAGCCTGAATTTTAGAGCTTAGTTAAAAGCTTTCCTAAGCTGAGAGGTGAACTAAGCTTAAAAACATTTTTGTTTGTATTTGTTTAATGCAGTGATTGCTCTGCAGTATTGTTTTGGTGAGTACCTAAGAAAATTGCAGGAGTTGCAAGAATCTATGACAGCAATATGCTGCCACACTCTCATTTTCTATTTTTTCTCTTTTTATTTGTACACTTAATGTGCTCAGTGTAGCTCGTGCTTATTTTCCTGCTGACTGCACTGGATTTTGGAGTGGTGCACTCCTTTCATGCGTAATGGTAGCTGCCCATTGTGCATCACTTGTGAGAAAATGTGATGACTCATAGATAGGATGAAGTGCTTTATTGCATGCTAATTTAAATTACTGCAATGTAATGATAATTACTCCTTTATGAAGAGGGCCCCAAGTGCAATCTAAATGAATTCCTACCTTCAATAAACAAAGGGTAGTGTTAATGAGGAAAAAAACAACCACAGTAAATTTGAGATGCCTGGCCATGGTTGGGATTTTTTTCTTTCTGAGGTTCTTAAATCCAAAATAATCATAGTTACTAGAAAAAAAATGCTCAAAGGTCAACATGGAAATTTATGAGCTCTGTCTAACAAAAAGAGTTAAAAATAATGATCTTGTATGTACGTCAGCTGCCAGTCATGCTTCTATCTTTCAATTTCTCAGATATATTTTCCTCCTGGAACAGTACCTAGATTGCATTGTTACTTACTGATGAATGTTATCTCCTTGTCAGCAATGCAAATAGTTAAGAGCCTGACAAATCATCTAGTTAATTTACTTGGCTCTGAAACTAACAGCAGAAAATGTGTACTCAGCACATGCTTCTGTCAGTTCATCACACTGGGAGTGAACTGGAGATGTACCAGTCTTCACAGGCTCTCCAGCTGATACACCACACGGTGTGACTGTGCTAACAGATGTGGTTACTATTTTTCCTGCTTAAATTATCGACATCTGTGAGATTTTTCCATATTAAGACTGGTAATTAAAGTTTTAATAATGTATTATTAAATATAGTCTAAACACAGTAAAGCAGTTTTCAAAGTAGATGTAAATTAGGATGGCAATTAGGAAGCTTGATTCCCAGTAAACAGCTTGAAATAGTGGAAAGGAGCTGCTGAATTACTACAGGGTAAAGTAACTTACAGGCACTGTGATTTTGACTGGCAGCATGCTATGAGGATCTGATGCTGTTGTCCCTGCAGAGCTTCGATGTGATGGATACAGTCGTAGTCTCTTCTGTCTACCTGCTGAGGATGGTCACTGTGAGCTTAGTCATGACTCCAGACTCCTTTGGGGTTTTTAGGGTATTACTCTATTTGCATCTCTAGTAACTGCTGCCATGCAGTGCTTTCTGGCAGTGTTTCTCTCACTGTAAAGTCTGGCATTCAGTACAATTTTTCCCACTAGGTCTGAAAACTTTCTGACATTTCTTTTGCTCTTCAGTATACTTCCAGCTTCTCAGTTTAATTTCTAGTTTGTTGTTCCCTTTAAGATTTGATGTAAGTATGGCAGGTGTAGTTGTGTAGTCATAGCCTAAACATTCCATATATTATTGTTGTACATACTTGTGTAACAGCTAAAATGTGTGTACATCCATGTGTATGTAGTGAATTACTACTCTGTTGCTTGCATGGCTCAGGAGTCTGCAGTACCTATACCTTGTGTTTGTTTTTTTTTTTTCTTTCTGGTGAGGTGTCATGGTTTAAACCCAGCCACGCAGCTCATTGACTCACTCAACCCCCCTTTCTTGCCCTCCCCTGCTTCCAGAGGGGTGGAGAGGAGAATCAAAAGAATGCAACTCCCACAAGTTGAGATAAGAACAGTTTAGTAACTAAGGTATAACACAAATCACT
>JBAFWW010059907.1:0-15452 GCA_036873685.1 Agapornis canus | reverse complement strand
CTGGCCTCCCCTCCTCCCTGGCAGAGCATGAGGCTCACAAAGTCCTTGATCAGAACGAAACATTTGAGCAGTAACTAAAAACAACCCTGTTATCAGTTCTGTTCCCAAGTTGAGTCAAAACACAGCACTGCACCAGCTACTAAGGTGAAAAATTGACTGCTATTGCTGAACCCAGGACAGTACTGCATGCTTCCCAGCCTCCTCCTGTACCTTTGGGAGCTGCTACCATGTGGGATGCTTACTGGTGCTAGTCATACTCAGTTCTTAATCCAGCTGGGACAATTGCACTTATGAAGAATTGTCATTAGGTTGTAACTATCCAAAGGAATCAAAGGCTGCAGAATGTTAGAGTCTCCTGAGAAGCAACAATTTTGGATACTTGGCCATCAGACTATCTTAGGAAAAGCATACGTTACAAAAGCCACTTTAACACTAGAGGTGTGTGTCTCTTTGGTATGTTTTGGCTAATTTCATTTGACAAAGCCTTTCAAGTAAGGCCAACTGCTCTCTGGTGTGACAGCAGTTCCTCTCAGTGTGGTGCTATCTACAACACCAAACAATTTATTCTGAATTTTCAGCAGAAGTAACTGAAGTCCTTAAGTCACAATCAATTGCAGAACGAAAAACAATTTTAACAATAATAACATGGTTTGTCTTGGACTGCTTGTGTCTCTTGCTGCCCTTCTGGCTCATACTGCTTTACGTGACATCTCAGATACTGAGGAAAGGATGGCAGGGTGTAGTAGGCTTGTCTTCTGACAGTTCTTGGGTGCAGTGGTGTAGCTCAGGTAAAGGGAGCTTCCTGACTTTTTGAGCATTACAGGTTAAACAGAAGTTTCTACCTGGTGGGTTATGCACTCCTCTTATGAAGACTGTTTACAGCTGTAGCACAAGCTGCTATCTGTATGGCAGTACCTGCAATCTTGAGTAGGAAGGAAGGAAGGAGTAGAGACCATAAAAATACATCACAAAAGACAGAACTGGAAGTTCCTTTATCTCAGTTTCTGTCTTGGCATTGGTTGATATTACTGGGCTATTTTCACATACAGAGACACAACAGGTAAATATAGTTAAGTGCAGAATGTGCATGACAAGATGCTTGGTGAGACTGATGGTGTGACTTGTCTTTCTCTCTTACAAGGATTATTTTACAGTTGGTAACAGCAATTGTTTGATCTAGTTATTAACATTTAATGTTTCAAATATTTTTCTTCCCAAGATCCTTTCTAATGTAACATGTAACTGTACTGGTGGGTGTGGTTACACTATCTTTGCTATTGTTCCCTGCTCTTTGTCCCATTTACCCGTTCTCCTGTTCTTGTTGAACTTGTATTTTTGCTATGGCTACAAAATGACATCAATCAGTCTCATTTCTAGTTGCAGGGAGTAAAAAGTACATAAAAAGGCAGTTTATGAAGTGGATTTGGATTAGTGTGATAAGGCAGCTATGACTATTATGACTTTTTTATTTCCTGTGGAATGTCCTTGTAGATGTTTGTTATCTTTTATTAACTGTTTGTTTTGGCCTTTTGTTTGTTATAAACTTTGTAATGAATCACTAGAGCAGATCCCTTGCTCCTCACACAGCTGCTAGAGATGTTTCATGCTTTTATTATGTTTTGTAGGTAGATTTACTTGCAGAATACACCTAAAACCAGATTCCAATATGATTGATGCTATGTGGCTGACTGTTGCATGTTTCTTTCTGCAGCTCCTGGCATATGACCTTACCCTTCTCCCCAGAGGAGTGTGTTTGTAATTATAAAGGGAGTAAGGATTTTCTATTTGCAGTTTTTGTGGGTTTTTTGTTTGTTTCTGTTTTTGTTTTGTTTATTGTGAAGCAGAAATGATGAGCAAATCTCAGCTCAACGTACATTTAAGCCCCTGCTATCTGCAAACCTTTCAAATTGTTCAGCACTTTTAAAATGGAGTGTCAGCCTGCTGTCAGGACATGATATAGAATGGGAAATTGCTGTCTCTACACCTCTGCTCTCAATTGTATTAGGCGAGGTTTCTGACTCTCAAGATGCTACTTCTAAAATAAAGTTAATCATAGGCGTATTCTGTATCTTTTTCAAAGAGAATTAAGTACATTAGAGGAGAGGATTGTTTGTAATCTTGATCATAGTAAAAAATACAGCATCTGTTAGCACCTTCTATTTTGGGTCTACCTCAGGCCCTTAGTGGTCATCTTGTACCAAAAGTAAATTTTGGTTGTGTTTCCACAAAGATGCCTGTGTAATATTTTCTATTCATTTTTGTCCTACCTGCACTTGCTTGGGGTTTCTGTCATATGGCCACTGAAGTAATTGAAAAACTACCCTCAAACTATTGTCTTTGGTCACCTCTCACTGTCTTTGTCATGAAGACTTTTTTTCTCTCAACCTTCAGGTATACTCACCTATTTACCTCATTATTTCATGATTTACATCGCTTATTTGACTAATTTTATGATCCATGAACCTTTCTCCTCTAAACCTTTTGCATGCTGACTCCAGCTAATGCTGCTTCGGTGCATTCTCATAGCTGGTATTATACCTTCAGGTTTAGCTTATTTTTCCTTTAAGGTTGAAACCTGAAGCTTGGCAGGAGCTTCTAGGAATGTTCTTAGGAAATGCTAGTTTGTTTACCTAACTGAGCCCAGACTAAAGCCCACTGAAGGTATGAAAACTCTGCCTGTTGACTTGAATGTCCCTTGGAGAAGGGTTTCATGTTTGAATGTGGTGATGTGAAGGGAAGCCTGTTGTAGATATAATTTTAGTATTGGTTTGCATGTTGTATAACTTTTTCACTTTTAATCAGAAACATTATCTTTTAAAATTTGTAGTAATAATCTGTACAGCATACACCAAGTTATTCAGAGTGCTTGGAAATACATGGTTTTCCTAAATTGTGCAAGTTCGGTGCAGCTACTTGTTGTTTATCCATGTCTGAAAGTTAACTATGTGGTTGATTGGTGAAAATTCCCCACACCACATGCACTGTCTCTGTGGAAACTGGCACTCTGAAAGGTACCTTGTCTACAGTAATTTCCTAGGGCATACTGGGAATATTTTCATAGACAAGTGGGCTGAAGAATTTCTATATTCTACTCATTTTCTGCAAGCAGTGTGCTGCACTTAAGCATAGAGTTGCAGCTGCTTGTGAATATTTGTCAACCAAGATAAAATGTACCATTCTTCCCTTCCATTTCCACCCTCATATATTTCAGAATCAAGTGCTGTCTGCTAAAGATGTTTGTTATTCTCATTATTTTAAATCTAAAACATTCAGCACATTTATTACTGGAGGCTGCAGTTGAAGCAGTATTCAGTGGCTTATGGAATGTGTACAGAATATGATTTTTTCTGAATACTGATACTTGGTTAAGCTGGACTTGCTTCTTTATCAAAATTGCTTCTTTATAAAAAACCAACCTTCCTCTCCTCCCGCCACCCCATCAAAAAAAAAAATCCAACAAACCAAGCCAAAAAAAAAAACAAACCACAAAACAAAACAAAAAAAAACCCCACACGCAAACAAACTCCAACCCCCAACCAAAGGAAATAAAGACAACGTTTTGAGCTTTTTAAGCAATCAATTTGATTTTGCTATCAGTATTTATTCTGGCTCTGATAACTGTGATGATGATCACCATAACAAGTTACAGAAAACATTCCTGTAATAAAAAGTCCATTCCCACCACCCTACCTTCCTCCCCAGCTTCCAAACCCTGTGAGGAAGTACTCCTGCTTTGCTTTGGCCAGTGTGGTTCCACTCTGACAAGGGGCATGTACTGGAGCTGTTGAAAGCCTCCAATGAATTATTTTAATGCCCTGTTTTCTTTGGCTTTTTCTCTTGGTTTGCTATAAATCATCTCCATTTTTATAAAATGAGCCATTTGATTCTGAAAATGGAGTATCTTACAAATATCTCAGGTGCCCCAGATAAATAACTGCTTTCTCCAGATGTTGCCCAATTCAGTATAGATAGGGAAGTAATATAGAAGTAGCACCTTTTTAACTCTTGGTGGTAAACATCTTAAATGAAACAACTCTTAAAATCCCCTCAGTGTTACTTGTGAAGGCCATAAAGCAGGTTGAGACTTCCCTATACCAAAAGCTCACACATATATTCTCAGTTGGTCCAGATCACAGTGCTAAGTTTAAAACTGACATGGCAGTTAGTTTTAGCCAGTCAAATTATCATGAAACTGTTTTCTTTCATTATTGGTGGTTTCTTATGATAAAACTGTCAGTCTGGCAAAATCATTTATATCAAACTGTTTGTAATTCAGTGATATTGTATGTGGAGCTTCAGTTCTGAAGTATGCAGATAGTGTTGGATGTGAGAAATTGAGGAAGAGGTGTGAGGTGGGAAGGCTGCCTGCTTCTCTATACTTTGGGGCATTTGGAGTGAGTTGGCACCACCTCGGGGACTGTCTGCACTGCAGGAACTGCATTGCAGTTGTTTTGCTTTGCAGATGTCTGTGTATTAGCTCTATTCTCTGCCTTAATGATGCTTTCAGGTTACTGAAAATGCATAAGGTTTGTAGAGTGTGGAATGATATCCTGACTTTATGAACCTTATGGTCACAACTCCATAGGTGACTGCTTTGCAACTGAAATATCACCTACTTTGTTTGCCCAAGTGGTGCAGTGTTTGCTTTTTAGGATTGGCCATTTGAAATAGAGCACTGGCCTGTGTGACACTATTTGATTTCATAAGGGCACAATTGAGTGTTACAAGGGGTTTGTGTTGCTTTTTGTTTGGTTTTTAACTCATTCAAGGTTGTTCTGGTGAGTTTTTTGTCTTGATACATCTTAAATGTACTTACTGAAAAGTATGCAGGCTTCCTTTTCTCTGTGTGCTTTATGTGTGTGGCCATGCCTGCTCAGTCCCCAAGCTGCCACTGCCATGGCCTGGCAGAGCTGCTCACTGCCCTGAATCTCAGGTTCCAAAGTTCATCAGATGTTTCTATAGAATGTAGCTCATTTCCTGTGACATATTCCTAGCACAATTTTATTTTAATGTGGTTTTATCATGTATCCCTTTGAGATTTTATTTCTCTCAGCATCATTGTTCTTCACTGAGTAGCTGCATGAAGATGTTAAAATTCTGGTATTAGCAGCACTTCAAGTTCTTTGTGATGTCCAGCTATGAGGCTTTTGGTCAGCTGCTTTGTGAAGAAAACTAACTTTGAAGGCTGCTTGTAAAGCAAACCCACATGCAGTGGGCATCCTTGTCATGTTCTTAATTTATGAAGGCAGCAAGCCTTACTGCAGTGCATGTTCTGTAAAGGTATTAAAATAAAAGTTCTTTAAGTGAGTTCATCATAAAGTGGATGCTAGAGGAAAAAGTAGGATAAAGCATTGTTCCTGTTCTACAAATGGCAACTGAAATGGGTGAACTTAACTAACTCTGTGTTGGGAATTAATGCCAGAATTAGTAATTAATTAGACTGCGGAAGTGCAAGAAGTACCTCAATGACAAGATCATTCTTCTCACCACCTTCTTTATTTGAACATTTTCAGGTATGTTTCCAGGAAAATGTTAGTTGGTGTCATGTGAATGCATTGGTTGTTTGTGACTCTTGCATCTGTCACAAATTTATAATGATGGCTTTAATCACAACAAACCCAGGCTGCAAAATCCTAGATTTCTTTTTATTCTACAGTACAAAGACTGCAGCCCATAATTTTTAGGATTTCATACACTTCATTGTATATTAGCAGTTACTGGTTTCGATACGTGGTACCCTGTGTGTGTAAACAGTGACTCTTATGTCCACAGGAGTGTAATAATATTACATTTTCCCCCCCAGAAATAAATCCTGTTTATTAAAGAGTAAGTAATTGCATTTTCCATTCATGTCAATTCTCCCTTCATAGTTAATAAGAACTTTTTAAATTGGGAAGTAGCTCACCAATCAGAATGGTTGAAGTGGTCAGCAGTGTGATTTGGACAGAAGTTTTTCCTGTCCTTTTAACTGCAGATATACTCAGCTCTTTTCAGAAATGAGTCATATTTGTTTTCAGAAGTAACTTGGCAAGCAAAGCTTGTTCATAACTGTTTTCATAGACTCGCATATGATAGGTGTAGTACAATATAAGCATATTTTTATTTAGCTCTGAAGCTGTTTCTTCAAGGTTCATGTGACATTTTAGTGATGGGATTTTTAAATAAATAAATATACTTGGCCCTAAAGTACACAAAGGCAAAAATATGCAAATTATGAATAGGTTTGGTAGATTTATTGCATATTTTTTAGCCTACAGATTTTAGCTCTATTAATAAAACATCAGTGCATGTTTTATTTTTTAAAACCACTAACTCAGCTGTAAGAAGCTTATTTCAGGAAAGATTGTCTTCTAGGTTACAGAGTTTCACGTCTAAACTGCAGCAAGCTGTTAGAAGTACAGATTGCTGCCTTAAGAATCTGTATCCTTGTGGATGTTATATGCATAGCAAGTACGGAAAAGACACTTCAAGACCAACTCTGAGATCATTTTATTTCCAACAGTTGGGGAAAAAATTGTATATTTTATGCAAAGGAAAAGTGTTGGTCATAATCCTAATTCTGTAGGAGTTCATTTCATAGAGTTGTGTGAGGCAAGATCAGCAGAACAGGTATTTTCTGAGACTATTATAAGGCATTCTCTTCTTGGATCTCATTTTTTCCCTATTGACTTAATATTTTGCTTTATTTAAGAAGGGGAAGTGTATTATGGACCTTCTATTTTAATATTCATAGTATCCGTACTTACTGCCATACAAGGGGTTTGGTTTGTTACCGAGTTGTTAAAGGTAATTTGATGATTGCTGGAAGAAGGAGAGGTTGAAATTGAGCTCTGTGTGAAATGCTTCTGAGTGTTAGCACTGGTTTGAAAACCTTTGATTTGGTGAACTGGCCATATGTGCTGGAACCAAAATGGGCAGGCCTGGAAGGAAGCCTAAGTGTGTCTCAGTGTTGCAGCACCACCAGAAGTTGATTGGTTTTGCTTCTTAGAAAGGAATCTGACAGATTCTTCAGGCTCCCTTATGTTTGTTGTGGAGTGGGGTTTTTTTGGGTTTTTTTTTTGGGGGTGGGGGGTGTCAAAAATAATACAGCCCAGCTATTTGTCTTCATTGGTCTTTGTAGGGAAGTTCTATAAATTCAGTAATGTATGATGATTGTAACACCTCTGTGTTTCAGGGAAGCAGTGTGGTGAAGCAGAACTGCCAAAATACAGGCTGTCACACACCCTATCACCCACCAAAGTCTCCAGTTTGGCTGCTTCTGTTTGATGCAGTTCCTAGTGCAATTTGTAACTGCAGCATAGCAAGACTAAAGTAGGCAAAGAAACCAGTTCCTAGGGTGGCAAAACGGCTCTAGCCCCGTCTCCTTGTAGCTGTCTCTGCCAGACTCTGGCACACAACAGGCATCAACTGCAGGTGGCAGCTCACAGTTAGAGGAGTAGTGCTGGGTTACAGCAGGGTGAAAGCAATAACCATTGCAGTAACTATTACAGGCTGCCTGCCTGGTCTAGTCCTTTAATCAGAAGCTGAAAATCTACCTGATGTTGCTGCATCAGGTAGAGTCTTCTGCAGCAATGAAAAACAGGAAAAAATACTGCAAAGCCAGTTCCAAGTTCCACTTTTGCTGAAAACCTTTAGTGCTCGTATGTGCTAACAGCTAGCCAGAAAAGCTGTGTTCACTTTAATACTAGTATTTGCTTATCTTAAGAAGATTTTCTTATGGCTTAAATTAGGTTCTCAGTCCAGTTAATACTTTGCACCTTTTTCAGCTGACAGTGTTATGGCAGAAGTTTACCTGAACAAATATTCTGATGCTTTATCCTTCTAACAATATGTAAGTATCAAATACAGAGTTATGAAAAATTATGAATAAAAAAGGTTAAGCTGGCTTTCTTAGATACTCAGAAATACTCTCTGTGCTTGTACGTCATAAGTCTGAATACTGAATATTTGTCACAGTGTTGGAAAAGTGAAAGAAGATGGATTCCCCTAATACTGTTTTGCTTTAGGTAACTTTTTGTTAGGGCTCATCTGAGAACACTGGATTTCAGCAGAGATACTCACTAGACAGCTCTCTGGCAATCATACCCTCCACTGCTCTGACAACTGAGTTTGAGCCTGGTCCCAGTCAGTCCACCAGTGGAGTAAGAATACTGTAGGTTGCATTAAAGCCCATCTCTTAATGAAGTGTTGCTCAAAATGTAGCTATTTCAATGTTACTCCTCACTGACATTATATCTGGGGACCCCAGTAATGACTGCATTTAGTCTAGAAAAAAAATGGGTGTCATTATGCAGCAGACAGTAGAAATCTGCAAACTGTTGGAACAGCAGAAATTCCTCAAAGGAAAAGCTACAAATCACGGGGAGGGGGAGCCCCACCCAAACAGATTTAACTCAATTTATTCTGAAAGTGAATGCTATATAGCACTGATAATGTTGAGATAAAAACCACAGAGGGACCACTGTTAAGACTTAAAGAGCTGGAATCATGCATTGGGTGTTCAATGAGTAAGCTAGCATCTAAGATGTAAAGTCTTTCCAAATTACTTATTTCTAAGTTAATTTTAACATTAAATCATATGCTGCATTCTTGCCTGGAATTCTTTGTTTCATCCTGCAAAACATCACTCATGCCACAAACACATTATTAGATGTACAGATTTTGGAAGAAACTCAGCATTACTTGGAATGTAAAAATTTCAATTAATTGTAGTAACCAGTGAAATATATTTTAAGCAAGTTAAATCCTTACAGTGTCCACCTTTCTGTGATGTGACCATATGGAAGAATTAGAAATTGGGATGAGCTAGTCATATCCATGGGATAATTTTTTAGAGACATTAAAACTTCTGTGGGTTCATAGCCAGTGTCACTGCTTTGATCTACACAGACTCGGGGACCCTGTGCTTGTATCTGTGTGCTGTGTGGATGGGTTAATTCGTTTACAGAGCTGATGAGTAGCAGTAAATGGACTTCTGGGCCCTAAATAAGAGAGGGAGTTTATCTACAAAGAGGGTTCATTAGATCTTCCAGTGACAGTGAAAGTCCCCTGGTGCATTTCTAGCCCAGATGTTACTGTGCTGAAGGTTTATTTTGTTGCTGCTAGTGCTGTACCTGGTCTTTGTGCAGATTTGTGATGATTACTGTAGATGGCAGCAGAAGCTAAATAAAATACAAAAGTTTTAAAAATTAATTAAACCCTGCTCTGCTGCTGTCCTAACTCTGTGTTTTCTCCTGGTGCCTGCCAGCTGTTCTTGAGGATTGAACACTTATAGGCAGCAGAAACCAAATTAATTATATACTGAATTAAGGTTTCTCTCAGACAGTCGTTTGGGTTAGGTTTTTTTGTCTGTGGCTGTGTTGGTTCTTGGTATATCCTGTGTCAGATACTAAAAGCAGGCTTTAAAGCTGTCCTAATAATGTGGATTTCTCCTTCTTTCTTCTTTATGTGCCATGATGTCAAAGAAAGAGCAGCAGCAATTCTGACAAATTATAATGTTTTGGGGAGTACTCTTCACCCTGTAAGGAAGGCTGCTGTTTGCTTTCTTTCATTGCAACTAAATTGACTTTATTTTCCTGTTTTCTTTTTTAACATGTCTTCCTACCTTTTAGTGTGTTGGCTGTCTGTAATCTGTGTCCTTGGGTGTCACCTCTTCTCAGTGTGCACAGCACATAAGTAATGTTATTAGATGCCATGATGCTACCTAGCTACTTAATAAGATACCTTGGTATGTGAGGGGAGTGAAGGGGATTCTTAGGACAGGCACTGGCCTGTTAGAATTATTTACAGTATTTGGAGCAGCAGAGTGATCTGTAGTGGGAAATTATTGCCAATGCGAAGTTTATTACACATTCCTGTAGATGACTTTTAAATAATCATTTGTTTTATGCCCTTCCATTATGTGTGAACTTGAAAGCAGGTTTTAGGGGCAAGCAATAAAAAATATACTAAAAGGTCCATGCATAATTAACAGAATTGCTTGAAAACAGTGAGCTGTGAGAGCCAGGGGTCTGCAGCCTCTGTTTATACTTTGAAAACTGTAAAACTCCATTTTCTGCATGGCAGACATCTTAAATTAGGCAAAATGTAGGGCATCAAAATGACTCTGGTCTTGAAATATTTCTGAAATCCCTTTATTATGAGAAAGAACCATAGGAAAGTATAGAACTGCTGTTCAACAACTGTGCTCAATATATGATGGTGGGCACAAAGCTCTAGGTATTAAAGTTTATGAGTGTATTAATGCACTGCTTTGGGGGAATTAAACTTTAATATTAATGATAAACCTTCCATAATAAAATGTGGGGAGAGCAATAGTAAATCTCTCTTGCAGAGTCCCCAATCTCTGCATGCATGCTACAGCATCTCCTGAGATCTATTATAAATGAACTTCTACACAATCATATGCATACAAATGTACATTGTGCCTGAAGTGTTTTTTTTAGTGGAGTTGCTTTCTGCCCTGTGAAACTTACTGTCCCAAATGTCTGTATTCCTTTAACATGATTGATCTCTAGCATTGATTCCACAATATTTCTTTCAAGATAAGCATCATTCGCTACCCAGAGTGTGTACCAGTGGGAGATTTTTCTCTTGACTGTTTTGAAATGGTGTGAGATTTCTACAGTGGATGAATGTTATGGAAGAGATTCTAATGCTTGAAGATGTGAAGTGTTGAAGATGTACAGGAAATTGTAAGTTACAGTGGTATGGAGGGTAGCATCAGACTTCTGTTGAAAAAATGTGTCTGAAAAAATAATAAACCCCTGCTTCTCATGAAACAAGAGGAGAAAAATGTCATTTTAGCCATTATGAAAAGTGAAGGTGTTAGGAAAGTTACCTTTGAACTGCAAGGCGCGGATACTCAAATCTCTTTATTGCTTACATACCAGATTGCAGAGATGCAAATCTAAAAGCCCTCAGCTTGGAAATGAAAGCATGTGGACCAAATCTTGACGCATCTGGCTGATAGAGCTAGTCAAGTGGTACTTATGTCATGAATTTGGTTAATTTGATACAAACTGATAGCAAAATAAGGTTTGTTATTATGCTGTGCAATTGTTAGATTCATAATTTTGCCTTTATTAAGGCAGTTTATCTTTGTTTCCTTCAGTGTGTTTGCAGATACACATTTTTGTCAGCAATTCAGTCTGTTTTCTTTTTTGTACTTTATCCTTACCAGACAGTATAGAATCCTTTTGAACTTGCATGAAGATGTTAAATGTCTCTAATTCCTCTAGAAAGATTTGCAGCATTTGCAAAAGTTATATTGCATTATTGCTAGTGTTTTATATTTCTCAGTTCCTACAAGTATGGTATCTTCTGGTACCTGTTACAAGGTGAGCTGTGCAGTCTTTGTAGGATACCCAGTGTTGTGCATATGTATTAACAGAGAAAGACTTTTGCCTCTGGTTAGGTCACTTCTGGGAGATGTTGTTCTAATGATTTTCCAAGTCAACAAAATGGCTAGTGGAACATTACAATCTTTTCATTTATACCTTTGCAAAGAGGAAGGCATTTCCTAATTGTGATACTGGAAGAAATATATTTTTAATTTCTACTTAATAGGAAATCCTTATGTCTGATCAATTCAAGGCATTTTGAAGCAGTTGTTGTTGTTAAAAAAGTTAATCAAAACTTACTGCTGTGAAAGAAAAAATCAATAGAAAACAGATTGAGATCATAGAAGTAAGGAAAATTCTGCTGCAGGTCTCCTACACCTTCACCCATCAGTAAGCAGGAGCCCCAGCGCTAGAAGTTTCATGTTTCCTACTGATGTCTTGATTAATCAGCTGAGTGCCAAATCCCCCAGCTATGAAACTTCACAGGTCTGTATTTTCAGTATCTTGTGGGTTTTTTTGACTTCCCATATGTAGCAAAAGAGTGATTCATGAGCTAAATTAAATTTGGATGCTTGTACCACACAGAGGGTATGGAACTTGTCCATAGATTCTTTTAGAAATTTCAAGATGCTTTCAATGCAGATGCAGTGTAGGGAGTTACAATTAGATTTGGTTCAAAAAGTGAGTTTCATTGAGACTTCATGTTGGGCAAAAAGTGGGGGGAAGCTTCAGTCCCACTTAAAACCATGTGTTTCACTTGGGCATACCTTGAATTGTGAGTTTTATTCTGTTCTATATATAATTATGTTCTGTACTATATTTCCAACAATAATTATTGAAAATATATTTTAATATATAATAATATATATTATAGTAGATTAATCTACACATACATAAATTTATATCTAATATTCTATACATATATGATATTTCATATATATATTATTTTTTACATATATATTGAGGATCTTATAGAGTTGTGGTATTTCAACAGAAGGGCAAACTACAGAGTGGTTCATGGTTAATGGCAGAACTAGGGAAAATCTGCATTGTTTTGACTTAGCAGCATGTCTGTACAGATGCTGTCATAGTAGGCAAGTAAATGGCAATCCCATCTGGTGATTTACTGTTGCAGAAAAGTAGGCTTAATGGATGTGTGTTCTGACTTTGGGAAGTTAGACAGGAATTGCCTTGAGGAAATGATTGAAAATAATGCTTGTTTAATATACAATTTATCTCCTATTATTTTATTATTTCCTGGTGTTACTGACCTTTTTGTACAGCCCTCCCTATACTTGTATATGAAGTACACTGAGATTCAAAGAAACATTCAGTGGGAGACTCCTAATTAGCTTTAAGAGTGTTTGTGTCTTCTTCCTGAGGGCTCTTTGCTAGCCTTTCTTATTTGATATGTATCACATGCCAGTGAAAAATACCTTGTTGTCTTGGTTTAAACTTTTTTGCTTGCTCTCTTTAGAATATCTTTTATTTAGTTGCATTGGGAATAGAGTAAGGCTGTAGTTTGCCCTTGATCCAAGGGAATTTGTCACTTCCCAAAGCCATTTCTTTTGACTTCATTTATGGGTGCTTAGGTCAGGCAGCTGTTGCTTCTGTCTGCAAGGTCTCTTCTAATTGCCTGTGCACACCCACTGATTAGCTGAAATCAAACCACCCCAATATCTTTTCTGTGAAGATAGAGTTAATACCTAGTTAGTTCTATGCTAGATATTATGCATAAATTCACCTCTTCAGTGAAATCGGTTGTTTTGCTTCCTTTCCACTTCCTAATTAAAGGCATGTTCTCAATTCCTTTTGCCCACAGTGAAATGCCAGGTGAACTGAACTGCAATTATATGGGTAGCTTGAGGGTACTTGTGTATTAAAATAATTATAAGAAAAAAAAACATTTCCAGCTAAGGATGAAATCACAATTATATTTGTAATGATGATTTTATTATATATATTTATCCAAATGATGCAACTTGGTTTATAACATATTCTCTGATTTTCAATGCAGTGAATAGCCTACTGGGCAGAAGGAATTTTGCTTGCTGTTGGTAAGCTGTAACAAAGGAAAAGGGATTATAGCTTTGTAAAATTCTTGTCTACTTTTGTATGAACTGCTCATATTTAGCAAAGGATTTTGGGACAGTGGAAACAAAATTATTTAATGTGCACATTTAAAATTGTTACTCTTTAACGTGCTCTTAATTATACAATTTTGGTTATTTTAGGAAACACATTAAATGGTGTTTTAACTCTGAAAGCAGACAACATTTAAGAGAGGTAAATACATGTGTATTTACATCCGTTTTACTGTGCATATCAATGTGCTGTAAGTGTACTCAATGGAGTGTAACAGTATCTTCACAGTCATTAGGAACCACTAATGTGTGGCTAAAAATAATAATTCTGAAGACCTATTTACCTGATAGATTTAATGGTCCTGATGGAACTATTAGAAGCTAAATAACAAAGCTTTTAAAAATGTCCTAAATATTTCTGAAAGACTTAACGGCTCCTAGGGAGCTACATTTGCAGTCAGTCTGGCAAGCTGCAGATGCCATTTAAGAAGCCAACACTCTTTGCAGATTGAAATGATATAGGAATGAATAATCTGTTTATGATGCTTATAGTCAGCATGGCATTCTGCGAATGTGGAATTAAATACTTGGACTAAAATGAAATTGTCTTAAAAAACATAAAAGTATAGCTCTTGTCATCACCATAATTAGACATTGGTTTCTTTACGTTCTCTCCACAAAGAGCTCTTATGTCCTGGTTAGCTGTAAGTACTTAGAATGGACTTCATGATCTTAAAGGTCTTTACCAACCTAGTTGATGCTATGATTCTACTTCTCTGGTGAGCTGAAGTCCCACAGGGGTAGGTGAACCAAAAGTGTGGCTGTGAATTATGTGAGGTATAATTCACTCTCTACTGTTGAACTCTGACAATGAAATATTCCAGGATATTTTTCATCCAAGAAGGTAGGGAGTTCTATGTTGTTACAATATTTATAAGAAATCGCTAAGAACTTCTCTTTCCTGATTAATAGATTGGTTTAGCCATTAGTAGTAGTGGCTTCTTGACCATAGCCTTTGCAACCTCGAGTTCTGTGTCTCTGTCACATACCATTTTGTCAATCTGCCCTAAAGTGAAAGGCATACAAGCTGTGGATATAGATAAGCATTTTTCTACAGAACAATAAGAACTGTTCTTAAGGAAATTGGAATCTCTAGTGTTCTAGAGTAGACATCTAGCTGTCAATCTAAGGTGAGTGTTATCCAAACTAGCTTCTTAAATCTTTCTCCAGGCTCCTAGTAGTCTCTGTCTTACTCAGCTGGCTTGATAATAAAGGCATCTTTTCCTAATGCCCCTTTCCTGACATATTTCAGTCAGGCCAGTTCATCTGCAATAGCGTTTTCAAGACTTGCCTTTTTCTTCCAGCACACAGCCTGAACCTCTATGAGAGAGAATCCTTATCAAATATAAAAATCACTGTAATCTTAGGGCCTTGACCCATGTAATGAAGACAGGTCCATTCAAGTAAGTGCCTGGGATTGTGAATTCTGCCTTTGAGAGCACTACTGGACTTTCTTCTTTATGTCAGCTGCATATTCTTTTTTCTTACTACAGAAGTCATTGAATGTAAACCTTCGCTAAGTCAGCATATCTGTGTTTCTTGGAAACTGTGTATTTATTCTTTGACATTTGGAGCCTTTCAAAAAGAAATGATCTGTGAGTACCATATCAAAACTCTACTCTGCTGTGACACCAGCAGTACTCCTGGTGTGGCTGGACAGCTGGTGTGCTTTAGCAGATGCTTTTTCACCAGATTTAGTCTATAGTTTTTCCAACCTCATTTTTCTGCCTGCTGTCAGTTTCCCTTTGTGCTTATGGGATCCAAGACAGGCACTGATGCACAGCACAGTGGAGCCCTGGTTTCTGCATTGTGGTTCCTGTATATGCAGTTCAGTACCTTGAAGTACTGACTTCAGTCAGTACCTTGGTTGGCTGTGCAGAGGACACAGTGCCACTACTCAGGCTGCCTGGGGCAGCATAGAATCATAGAATAGTTAGGGTTGGAAAGGACCTTAAGATCATCCAGT